>VZTY01029232.1:18260-53639 GCA_013400935.1 Turnix velox
GCCCCCGCAGCGGCCGCGGCTGCCAGCAGCGGGGCGGGACACGGGCAGCCCCTTCCCCCTGCGCCAGCCCCTCGCTCCGCAATACCCCGCATCCATTCCCGGCTCAGGGAGGGACGGAGAAACATCCTCCAGGGTCGAGCGTTGGGTGAAAAAGCACGGGAGCCCAACAGTGGTCCCCCTGGGTTGGAGGAGACATCTAAGATCAACCACTTCCATTACCAATTCCTGGGCATAGACACCCTCCCCCAGACCAGGTTGCTCCAAGTCCAGTCCAACCCGGACTTGAACCTTTCTAGGGGCAGCCAAAGCTTATCTGAGCAACCTGGGCCAGGGACTCACCATCCCTGCAGCAAGGAATTTTGAATCATAGAATGCATAGGGTTGGAAGGGACCTTCAAAGACCATCTAGTCCAACTCTCCCTGCAGTGAGCTGGGACACCTTGCACTAGCTCAGGTTGCTCAGAGTTTCATCAAGCCTGACCATAAATGTTTCCAGTGATGCAAGCTGTGGCAGTGTCTCAGACCCTCATGATGAAGAGCTTCCTAATGTCTAACTTAAAACTGCCCTGCACTAGTTTAAAACCATTGCTCCTTGCACATGCAAACAGTTCCTCCTCAGCTTTCTTGTAGGTCACTTAACATACTGGTAGGCCACTATGAGGTCTCCTTGCAGCCTTTTCTTCAGGCTGAACAACCCCAAGAACAATGGCTTCCATGGCTCTCCCTCTTGTTCATACTCCATCATAGAATAACAGCATGGTTTGGGTTGGAAGGGACCTGAAGATCATCTGGTTGCAACCTCTTGCCATGGGCAAGGACACCTCCCACCAGCCAAGGTAGCTCAAAGCTCCATCCATTCCCACACATTTTTACATACCTATCATTCACATAACCCTTCAGCAGGAGCCATCCCAAGTCCAGTTCTTGTTGGGAACTTCCCAACAGTTTTTGTTTCACTCCAACCAATGTTCCCAAACCCAGGAGTTATCCCAAGTTTGGTCCCTACTAGGGAACATCCCAACAGTGTCTGTTCCACTCCTACCAGTGCTCCCAGACCCAGTCCCCTCAGTGCTCTGCATCAGTTACCATGCTGATCCATCCTATGCTCCCTGCAGCACAAACTACTCTCCCCATGTAACCTTTCCAAAATGCCTCCTGCAGTTCTGCTGCACTCTGGACTTGTATCTTGCTGTCAAAATCCCAACAGGTTATGGAAATGGGATCCTGCAATTAACAGCAAATACAGAACTGAGATTAAAAATTAACACGAGTATTCATTCCTAGCATACAAATTTGGTATAGAAGAATGCCCCAAGTTCTACATTATTGTGATCTCACAGATCTCTCTAAAAATAAATATAAAACCAGAAACAACTCTTCTGGGAGCTGAGGGTGAGGAAGAGAAACACAGCTACTCCTTTCCTGCAGAAAAGCCAGCTACTTTTGAGAGCACTGCAAGCAGCAGTTGTTTCTTATGATTAGGCAGTTAAAAAAGAAATTAGCAGTATTCCTTTAATGACAGTCCTTGAACCCATGAGAAACTCACATGACGCTCAGCATGATGAGCCTTGCAAAGAAAGAGCCAGCATTCCAACTCCCAGAAACCAGAAAAAAAATCTTTTGAGTTATCATTTTTCTGAACTTAAAATTCTTAGATAATGTCTTAATACAACACAGCAGCTGGGCAGGGTAATGACTTTCTTCCACCTAAATCCAACACGCACAAAGTCACATCTCCCTTCCATGTCCCTGGAGGAAGACAAGCAATTGACCCAGCCCCTCATTCATCAGGGCTCTAAAGGAAAATTCTAGTGATATGTAATCACATATGGCACCAATATCCCCACAGCCAAGCATGTCCGCATGGAGTGTCGATGATGAATAGCCAGTTTTTAAAAATCCAATTCATGGTTTATTACAACTAATGCATTAAAACCTAAGAGGGTGGAGAGTAGAGAGGGATGGATTGTTCTGGCCAAAGCTCCACAGCAGCAGTTCTGCCAAACCAGCACCAGGGGGGGTTGATAACACAGAGAAAAATACCACGACTTAAGAGTGTACACGAAAGCTCACATTTAACAAGTCAGTCTTACAAGTGCCCATGAGTCCGGTTCGTCCCGATCCTATCCAACAACTACTCATCTCTTAACTCCAGCCTGAGACAATGGTGGCATTTCCTCTTTCAGCTGTTGAACAGTGGTGCAGCGCCAAACCATGGTCTTCCTCACAGGGATGACAGGAGAAATGACCAAAGCATCCTCAGATGCTCCAGGTCGTCCCCCTCCTCCTCCTCTTTAAAAACATCCATAAAAGCAATGCTTTCATCATCCTCACTTACCTCTTCTTGAGGTTCCTCAAGAGTGTTCAGAAGAAGAGCATTACAAACATCCAACTTCACACTTTCAAAGTTCTCCCCCACACTGCAGTTCTATCTGGATTCCTAGTTGGACTGAAGGTCTAACAGAGTGCCCCCAGGACTAGAAGGTGTTGAGAAATCTTCTTTCAACTCCAGCTGCAGGCTGCCTTTGCAGCCCAACCTATCTGAGGTTTGTGTGGAATCAAAGAACCATAGAATGAGTTGAGTTGGAAGGGACCTTCAAAGGCCATCCAGTCACCCTCCCCTGCAGTAAGCAGGGACATCTTGCACCAAATCAGATTGCTCAGAGCCTCATCAAGTCTGGCTTTGAATGTCTCCAGGGATGGGGCCTCTTACCACCAGTCTGGGCAACCTATTCCATTCACAACTGTCATTAACAGAACCCAAGTCCACCTCCATCCTTTGGTATCACGTAGTGCTTACTTGTTAGCAATTGTGGAGACAGGCAGCACAAATTCCCATGATCTCTCATGGCTGGCTTCTTTTACATCAGCTTCCTTGGAAAAGGAACAAAAATTTCATTTTCTGCCAGGCAAAGTTAGCACTTAAGATATCAGTTAATTGAAAATACTTTAGCATGAACAAGTAATGCAGAACACTCCCAATGCTGTCCTTGTGGGTTAGATAAGGACCCAGGGCAATGCAAACTGTCTTCTGTTCTTGGTTTGAGATGAGACAGAAAAGGGCTTTTATGGCAAGGTAATATAACCAGCATGAACTCATCCCAACACTTACATCAACAAAAGCATCAGCACAACCACAACATTTATGAGCACAGTCCCAAAACTAGCCTCTTCTTTCACTAAGAAAGAACAAGCCAGTCTTTTAATGTTTCCCTTCTACCTTAAGTAGAACCCAAGTTTCATATTGTTCTTCAGTCCAGTATGGTCTTCCAACAAATACACTTAGCTCTATGAAGTTTCATATATTCCACTAATACTGAGGTATTTTAAATATATTCCACCTTCTCTATCGTATGTTGCACATTCCATTAAATTCTGCATTGCAAGCATTTCCCATCAGCTTTGATGAGTTATTCCAGGACACAAAAAAACAAGTTGTAATCCTTGAGCAAAAGGAGGCAGAAAAAGCAGCAAAACACCAATTTCTTCATAACACATGATTCCTATTAAACCTGCACTACTGGTGCTTTGTACCCATCCTACATTTAAATTCTCAACACATATACAGATCCCAAATCCCTCCTTTTATTTTTGCTACCTTACTTTTATGCACTTAAAATGTAAAGCGTTTGTCAGGACAGATGAACATCTGTAATCTATTTGTTAGTTAGATCTGCTTTGGAGTAATTCTAATGTTTTTAAAAAGATTAGACTCATACTCCCATGTTTCCACTACAATTCATTTAAAAGTGCAAAATGAAGGCTTTAATATTACATCCCATCCAAATTGGAATTGTTATTGGCCGTACAGGTTTCTCCCTGGTATCTGGCAACTTTTGTTTCACTCTGCAAATGCTTTAAGCATCTGACAACTTCAGAAACTTCTATAGGGAAAAAAAAAAACAAAACAAACCTCCCCACAAGTTTCAAGTAGGAGCTAAATTCAGAGAGATTTAACTGATGTTTGGCTGAAGCTTGAACTTTTTAACTTCCCAAGGAAAAGACAGACCTTCTGTAGCACACTAAGCTCTGGTGAGAGACCAGTTTAGCCTATTTACTGTTGGAGAGACTGCGTTTTGCAACAATACCATCACACCACTCGACAGCAGCTGTTCTACCAAAGCTGATATATATACCACACACAACATGCCACAGACAGAGTGAGCATGCCCAGCAGTCCCTTACTGAGAATGTGATCTAAACAAGGTTCAGGATCTCAAATCACCTGGAGCAAGGAATCATTCTGTGATCTTTACCCAGCTCCAGTTTCTTATCATTAAATCCTTCCACCTGTGAAGCTTGCAAGAATCTTTTAGGTCTTTGGGTCCCAGTCAACTGGCATCTCCTGAACAAGCTATTCAGAAAAAAAGAAAACATTGAGAAAAACAAGTCGTAACTACAGCAAAAAACAGTGAAAAAATCTGAAGTCAAGCTGTAAACAACACTGAACAATTAACAGGAAGAAACTAAGCAAGGACTGCAAAAAGCAGACTGCTCAAGTGATAACCTTGTGACTTGCTTTGGCTTCTCAGACATGCGTTTTAATTTGCACGTATTGGTTTAGACTGTCAGAAGCACATTTCTATGCAAAACTATTGTCTAACTTTGCAAACACATAGGTTTTGAAAAACCACAAAATATAGAGTCTCGTTCAGGGATAAATCTCTAGCCGCTGAGCGGTTCTCTCAGTACTTCTGATCTGTGCTCGCTGATTTTTATTCTAACTCTTGGATTAGAGGTTGACTCAGAAAAGCACTCGATAGTCCCCTCAAATAACCATTCAGCATACAGGAACTTCACCGGAATACCTGATGAGGAAGGCGCCAGATACTTTTAGCGGCGCTCCAGGAATAGGTAACACGTTTTGGGAGATCCTTTTTTTGATTAAAAAGCAAGCAGAGCGAACAGCTCTTGCTTGAAACACGGCGCTCCGTTCCAGCCACCCTCAAAACCCGCCAGCAGGAGTTTCCCAACCCTCTTCCCACGGAGAGGAGGGCGTGTGGGCGGGCGGGGACCTCCCGCTGCCCGACACCCAGCCGGCTCTCGCCGCAGCAGCCCCCGCCGCTCGCACTCCCTCACCCTGCAGGACGAGGCCGGGCCGTTCGCACCGCCCCGGCGGCCCCAACCCAGCCAGCAGAGCGGAGGCGGCTGCTGCAACCCTTATCCGCACCGGGCGAAGCCGACACCACCCACTGCACCACCGCCATCTTGTGGCGGGACCCTCTATAGGGAGGGTTAATAGCCCAACCCCGGTCTGACAGACAGCTCCGTCACCAATCGGCGGGCGCAGCCCACTGCCCCCCGCGGGGCGCCGAGCCCGGCCCCTGTCACATCCCCATGGGGCTGGCACTCAGCGACCGGCTCCTGTCACACCCTTAGGGGGCTGACATTGAGAAACAGGTAGGACTTTCACATCAAGAGCCTGGCTTCTGTCACACCTCCAGTGTGACTGACCCAGCCGGGGAACAGCTCCTCTCACGAACCTTGGTGTGAGTGACATACTCCTGTCACACCTCCAATGTCATTACCACCACCAGGTACCTCCCCTGCCACACCTCCAGTGTGAATGACTGTGCGGAGTCCTTCACACTCCCCACAGTGGAAATGGCCAGCCCCTGTCACACCCGAGAGTGACTGACACTGGCAGAAGACCCTCCGTTGTCACTGCCTCCCCAGTGTGACTGACACTGACAGAGGCCGCCCCTGTCACACCCCCAGCGTGACTGACATCGGCAAGAACCGCTTCTGTCACACCTCTAACGTAACTGACATCGGCAGGGACCTTCTCTGTCGCACCCCTTGTCCCTTGACAAGGGTCAAGCCTTGTCCCTTTCCCTGTGCGACTGAGACTCTGAGACCGCCCCGCTGTCATACACACCTGCACGACTGATACAGACAGGGACCAATGGCTGTTCCAACCCCTTGTCAGACCACCCCGTCCTCTGACCTGTAACACTCCCATGGGGCTGACACAGTCACCCAGAGTCTAACCTTTGTGTGTGTCCCACCCTGAACTGACAGGCAAAAACATAAAGGATCCCAACAGAAGTGTCCCATCTCTGTTGCGTGTTTGAGGAGATCTGCTTGGTCCTTCTCTGGAAAACACCACTGAAATGGGAAAGCTATTTTTCTGCTTTAAAATAAAGCCCACAAATTCCTTAGCTGCTGGCTGAAAGTCAGCAACATGCAGCTGTAACAGGGTAAGGGGTGCTGAGGCATCAGCTCTGCTTCCTGCACCTCATCCAAATTTCATGCTGACAACCTTCAGCTTCTCAAGATTTCTTCTCCTCCCCCCTCCAAAAAAGTCTTACACAGGCTCAGTGATTCCAAGGACAACTTGTTTCTGTAGAAAGCTATGGCATTTGGAAAACTGAATGCTTTTCTGGAAATATAGGTTCAACCAGTTCATGGACACTGCATACATCACCACTGTTACATGTGGTCAACACAAATTTTTCCACATTAAATCTTCTAGGTGTGCATTATGAAAGATTTTTTATTATATAGGATGGGTGCAGCATGGAGCTCTGAGAGCAGAGGCCATGTCTCCCAAGACAGGTTCTTCTGGGCTTGTTGCATGCTGTGATTTTTTCTTGAACCAGCTGAACTGCCTATGGACAATGGAGAAATGGCTGCACAAGCGAGCACACTGTGTTTGTGAGCAAACCCCAAAATATCCTGACTGTATGGGAGAAGCCTCCGGATCCAGGACTCTGCTAAATCCAGTCAGGGGGATGATCCCTCTGCTATGCAGATGAGCTGTCACATTGTCTCCCACACAAGATCGTCTCCAAAGGAACCTACACCTACTGCAAATATCCTGCAGCATATGGACATTTATAGGTCGGCCTGGAAAAAGTGAGAGTAATGATTGTCTCCCCCCAAAAAAGCAGGAAACCTAATAATTTTCCACTGTCATTTTGGAAAACACGGGCGAGGAGCAGGCTGAATGACACATACCTGCGAGCTGTAAGAAAATGTCAGAGGGCCTTTAAAGAAGGAAAAATAAATGCCTCCAGCTTGCTTGTGCAGGAGGAGAATGCAGTATGTAAATAAGATTCCCTAATTATAAAAACCCAACCAAACAGAACAAACCATGGAGTGACTTGGAAAATGTATTTGAACCCTCAGTGGTGATGGGGACACTGTTTGAGGTCCCATTCTAATGAGCAGAAACACCAGCAGGTTGAAGCTCTGACAGAAGAGCTTTGCCTTTGTAGCAAGAGCAACCGTGATATACAACCCAGGAACTGCTTCCGTAAGGATTTCAGAGCAAACTCAGAAAATTTTTTACCCTTCTCAAAACTGAGCTGGAAGAAAAAATAAATTTAAAAAACCCCCTTCCTGGTGCCAACTCTATGATAACAACATGTGTGTCTTGACAGCGGGGAGTTAGATGATTGAAAAATGAAGAGCGACCAACAATGCTCCAACAAAGTGTTGGAGGAGGAAGGGGCCTGGCAGCCTCCAAAATCTCTTTGTGCTTCCAAACTCTCAGTGTTCACCTCTGGCACGTACCTGCAATATCTCCCTGTTGGATGCAACATCCTCAGTATATTTTTTCAAAACATCAGCCCCTGGAAAGAGCCTGAACCCCTCTGTTGACTGACACTTCTGCTGGAGAGCTGAGATTTCTATAATTAGTAGCAGATAGAATTTGGGGAGGAAGCTGTCTTTTTTTTTTCTCTCTCTCCCTCACTTTTTTTTGTTTTTTGGTAAATTTGGATGTTGAACATTTTGAAACAAAACGTTCCACTTAAAACATCAGCACATCGGTTCATAATTGCAGAGTGGGGAAGAGGAGCATGTCAGGAGTTGGAAAAACATTAAATTTGCTGGGAAGTGACTAAAGCATTTGCACAGAAGGGGGCAAATGGAGATACGACAGGCAGCCTGCTCACATTCAGCTTGTGGAGCAGAGAGCTTACCCTTTATAAGAGAAGTGAAGGTGAAAAAAAAGGGAAAAAACTCCAGAAACACCTGCTCTCCCTTCTCTACAATGTGTGCAAACTCTCATTAGATTAACTGTCAGAACACAGCATGCTCAGTGGAGACAATCTCTTGCCAACAGAACAGATGCCTTTCACATCTCTGAGGGCATCTGAACCCCCACTTCCAGGACTGCCCTGGAAGTCTTCACAATAGTCACATCATTCCCTGATGGGGTTCAAGGCCAGGTTGGACCAGGCTTTGAGCAGCCTGGGCTGGTGGGTGGTGTCCCTGCCCATTGTAATGGGTTTGAACCAGATAAGGTCCCTTCCCAACCAAACCATTATGTGATTCAAGGGGAAGGACCTCTTAGTCCTGAATGTCTTGGTCTCCACTGTGGTGACCAACAAGTCTGTCTTTGCCCTTTTGTATAATTTAATTTGGCATCTTTTTAATTTTCTTTGTCATGATCCTTGGGAAGAGTCAAGACATAAAATCTCCTTGCCTATAAGCAGCTGTTGAGCCCAGATAGGCCATTTTTTAGCCACTGCAGTCTGTCTCCTGCCATAAAAACCCAGATTTGAGATGGTTGAATGAGATGAGGTATTCCTCAGAGCAGAAGAGAAGCTTTGCCTTCAGTCCTGCAAATGCTCCACAAAAGCCTTTGTCTAGCAGGGAGCTGTGTCTATACAGTCCCACCTGTAGGAGGTGGCTGTGGCAGTACCATCAAGGTTCTTGCTGGCATCACAGCTTTCCAGGCTGAATCTCTCCAATAAAATCCCTTTGGACTGTCAACAGCTACCAAACACACCAGAAAAACACCTAACTTACATTAAATACATCAGTTTCCCAGTAGAAACACCCCTCTAACCTCTGAGGCACAGAAGGTCTGGTTGGGTTTGCATTCAGCAGCCCTCTCGACCTGCAGGATAACAAGTGCAGCATCATCTTCTTGCAGCGGGGAGGTATCAGAGAGCACTTACCTGAAATAGAGGCGTCGTTTCTCCATCTGGTAGGAAAACAAGCTTAACATTTAAAACTGTCTGTGAGATGGGAGCAAATGAAATCCCAAATGAGCGTAGAAGGGAACAGAATGTAATAAAAGTAAACAGGTAATGGCGGAGAGATTATCTGAAGACAAAGGCTAACGCCAAACAAACCAGAAGAGAGAGCTTAAAAATAACTGATAACCGAAGCCCTGCTCCAGTGCAGAGTGTGGTAGCAGGCAATTGCATTCTTGACATTTCTGTATCTGCTTTTTTGAAACACTGCAGTTGTTCAAATTTTAAAACATCACTTGCCCTCACCCAGTTCATATTGTTTTCATCAGCAATCACAGAATCACAGAATGTCAGGGATTGGAAGTGACCTCAAAAGATCATCTGGTCCAGTCCCCCTGCTGGAGCAGGAACATCCAGACCAGGTCACACAGGAAAGTGTCGAAGCGGGGTTTGAATTCTCTAAAGGAGGAGACTCCACAACCTCTCTGGACAGCCTGTTCCAGTGTTCCGTCACCCTCACTGTGAAAAAGTTTTTTCTTCTATTTCTGTGGAATCTCCTGTGTTCCAACTTGTACCCATTGCCCCTTTTCCTGTCATTAGAGGTCACCGAGAAGGGCCTGACTCCATCCTCCTGACACTCACCCTTTACATATTTATAGACATTAATGAGGTCACCCCTCATTCTCCTCTTCTCCAAGCTAAAGAGACCAAGCTCCCTCAGAGATACTCTGATTTTGCATGGCAAGTAAACCTTACTTTACCCAAAACCATCAACTTGCCAAGTAAAACATAAGTTGTCCTACTTTTTTTTTTTTTCCTCCGGAGAACAGAAACTTGAGCTAATGAATCAGAAAAAGCAAAATGATGGTAAAACATCTGGAAAAAGAGGTTAAAACAGTTATCCTTGTTGGGCTGAAATATCTATTGGTTATCTGTCCTAGATTTAATTAGTGAAAACCACAGAGGTTGGCTAGCTCAGCACAAAATCTCTGACCTGAGCCAGTTTCATATTTGACAGGATAAAATAGCACTACTTTGCAGAGCTGGCTGAGCAACACCTACGGTGTGTGCATGCTGATCAGCCTTCAGAAGGGGAATGGTGTTAAAAACCCAGTGCCAATTAGAAGAAACATATGTGAGAAACTCAACAAGTGTGAGGAGCAATCAGGGCACAGCCTGCGTTGCTGTTGGTCCCTGGGACTGCCCTGGGCTGCCATTCTCGCTGCTGTATCCTTTCAGGTTCCTTTTAAACCAAAGGATGACAAGCAAAGCAGAGCAGCCAGTGCAATCAAAGCCACCGTCATAGGTAATAACTTCAAGATTCCCAAATCGCTTATAAGTGCATAATGCCCATATAAAAATTAATGACCCAGTGACTGTAAACAGCAAAGTACAAGACAAAAACAGATTTGTTGATGCTTCTATTTGCTGTTTGCTGCCTGTCCTCACACTGAAAGTGTTTCTGGTTATGGTTACTGTTAATTGCTTTTTATCTAACTGTGGAGCCAGGAGGTTTCAGCTGAGATAGGGTTTTGCAATTACACAATTAGGCAATTACACAAACATCCAGATGCACAAAAATTCCCTGATTTGTAATTTGGAGAAGGCAGAATGCAGCATGTTGACTCAGGCCAAAAAGAGAGGTTTCTGATCTTGGAAATGAAAAAAAAAAAAAAAGGAAAAGGTCTGACTGACCCAGGAAGCATCAGAGAGGTTGAAAAAAAATGAATCACTGCCTCCTCATGCTTCATCTGCTGTAGCTCACAGATTAAGAATTCAGCCACAGTTGCTTGAATTTTAACTCATCTACAGGAACACACACAGAAGCATCCTATTTTCAAACACGCCACATCTTCTGAAGACATTCCTCCTAAGGAGGGCTTCCTCCTGTGGTGTCATTTTCTCCGACAGATCTGCTTTGGAAATTTCCTCGCGGGGCCCCTCCAAGTTGACAAGTGAATTCTCTGCATCAGAAATATTTGTTCAGAGTCTGCCAGGCTCATCAGTCACTTCCCTGAGAAGAAGGCGGTCCCCTGGGGAGGATTCTGCTCTTCCCCCTCCTATTGCCCCTGTAAAAATGACGCTATGGTGAGGACAATGTCTACAGTCACACACCCAGGCAGCTTATCTCACTGTGACACTTATATATATTTCTCTGTATCACAGCTGGGACCAAGGCTACTGTCTGGCCTTAGTCCTCACATCTAAACCACTAGCACACCAAAGGCAAGAGAAACCTGGGTTGGACTCAGCAGGACTTTCAACCCCTGCTCTGGGGGTTAGGAGGGATAAGACACTCCTGCTGAGTGCCATCCACTCACACAGGGCTAATTATTTTAGACCTACTCAGGCAGAAGGAAAAAAGAGACAGCCCCCTCCTCCCTCAGCATGGGATTGCTTATAACATACCTACAGGCAGAAGGTAATTCTTCATGGCCTGTATGAGTGGTTTATGGCATCTCCATGTAGCATCCTGGGTGGACCAGATGATAGCTGGATCTGAGGCAGCATCTAGATGACTGGGTTTCCAAAAGCCTCTGACAGGTCCTGATTTACTTCATGAAGAGTTCCTTCCTACAGCCCCATCACTCATCATTAACACAGCACTTAGGCGTCTTATCTCTGAACAGCGACATTTCTCATGTACACATCAATCAGCCTCTCTCTAGCAAGGAAACTCAGTTTTCACCCAGCCACCTCCTTCTGAAAGTGAAGGCTCTGCCACAAGAAGGAAAAACACGTCTCCTTTTGGTGTTACATGACAGCCTCTTCCCTTTCAAATGTTAGTCACAATTTTTCATGCCATGTTCTCCAATTATTAAAATGTTTTTTCTCAGACAAAGACAGGCAAAGTATAGTGTAGCTACTTCTTGTTTTGTGTTGTGTTTTTTTCATCTTCTGTATTTTTGTCACACAAGTGAAGATTTTGTTTCATCTCTTGGAAAGATGGCTAAGGGTTCATTTGTCACAGTTGTTCCAGCTGGTGCTGCTCTGCTGCACACTGGAAATGAGATGAACCCCATGGTCAAAACATCATGTTCTCAAAAGGAGAATAAGTGGTGTTAGTTCATCCTGCTAACAAAGGTATCACGATGGATTTTCATCCTCAACCCTTACTGCTGTGTCCATAGCTTCTAAAGCCAGGAGGTAAAGATTAATAAATTAACGTAGAAAGCTGGAAGACAATCTTGCAATTAAGTTCTTGGAGTGGGACCTGGGAGAACTGGATTGATTTCTCTGCCTGGGACTGGTTGCTATGTGATCTTCAAATCACTGCATGGAGATAAGCACAGAACATTGTCAGTGCCAGCTCCCCACAGGCTGCGGGCAGGGGCTGCCACACAGGACATTGCTCATTATTACCCACCAGAGCCTTCCAGTTCTTCTGTAAGGCAAATGGGAACACTGCCTGACAGCCCTCATACCCAAAGCCCTCAAACACATGTCACCTTCTGCAACCAGCCTTTGCATGGGCTCGCTATTTTTTCCAGAATCTCCTATGATTGACTAAATTTCTCCTCTTTTATTTTTTTCACCCTTCTTCTGTTTCCTTGTGAATATCTCTACCTTCTGTCTGTTGCAAATGGGAACCATTTTAATTAGGTGCTGTTGAAATGTCTTTTGCAGTTTGGCATCCTGTTTGGTTTTGCTCCTCTCGTTCTCTTTGCAGTTCTGTTCCTTCCCACATTGCTTATGTTTTCTTGTTTGTGGAAGGTCTTCTTTATGTGCTTAATTTAATCATGCTGCACTTCAATTTCATCTCTAATAAGCATAAATAGGGAAAAGGGCATCTGAAGCCCATCTCTCCAGCTGCTCCTTAAATAGTCCTCTTTTTCTCTAGCATGTCCTTCAAACATTACAAGCTTTCAGATGAACTCAAGGAGAAAGCACTCAGCTCAGCTCAAGGGATTGGTTGTATTTCCAGTCATATTGTTAAATGACTTAATTCTTTCCAAGCTTTTGAGATCATAGTGAGTCTACACCTTCAACCAAGGTCCAGAACAGCAGGGAACTGCTCAAGAAACTCATCAAAGAATCAAATCCCCAGAAGTGAAGCTATTACAGCCAGTTCCTCATTCCCTCCTTTTCCTGCCCCAGGGTTAAACTAGTGGATTTTGGGTTTGCTGAAGTTATCCTTATTGTGGGCAGCAGCAAATCTGTGGCATCTCTTTCCGTCCCAGAGATTCACTATTGGTGTCTTGATGCTCCATCATCACTGCTCTCCTCTGTGGGCACCAGATATTGCAAGTCATTATTCTATATTAACCAGATGGCTGTTGATCTAGTTACATCCAGCTTATCTAGGGAAGTCAGTAATTTCAATTAAGCTGTGTTATACATTTACTTCTAGTTCTACAAGGGAAGACAGACCTTCCCTTTTATTCTTCATGATCTCACAGTACTGCAAAAATCAGGCTGAAGGGAATGGCAGAGGTGTGGACTACTAAGTTCACATCTCTGAGGCAAGAGCATGGTCATCTCCACCTAAAGGTGCTCCAGAAAGAGCATTTTAACAGACTCCATGCACAAACCTTTCAGACCCAGTTTCTTGAGTCTCTTCCACCATCTGCTCTAGCATTTACTTTATGCCTCCCATGACCATGTTTTCTTTACTTCCTCTGTCACCTTCAAACTGCATCTGCTTTGCCATTGTTAAAGCCTACTGCTTCTTCTCCCACTCAGAGCATGTGTGGCAAGTGTAATTTCCAAAAAGGCACAGTCTGTTACCAGATCTCCCCACCTGAATGTCCTCCCCTGGGTGCTCAACTGGGCTGGTTCTCCTAGAGAAGTTGCAGAGGGCAGGCAATGCACTCTCTGGGCAGCCTAGGGCAGGTTTCAATTTAAATAAACCCCTTTAAAAAGAGAAGAAAAAAAAAAAAAGGGTATTTGCAAAGCGAGGATTAGAGAGATGAATTTTATGAGAAGTGGAAAAAATTAATAGCGACACTTCTTTAAAATGAATTTCTCCAAGGTTTGACATAAGCCAGTCAAACAGTTGCCTCCCATCACGTTATCAGGGACAACTGCCTTGCTGCAATGAAATCATTTCGCCACACGTGGAAGGAGAGAGGATTAAACAGGAGACAATTTGGTGTGTGGCAAATGGGATTTACAGGCAAATGTGTGCACTGCACAGCCTCTGCCCTGCCTTCATCCATGGGTGAGAAGGTGACAAACGCAGATTCAATCTTTGGGGCACTTTACCCTGGTGATGATTCTGGTCAAAAGGCAAACAACCTGGTCAGAGTCTCCTTTGAGCTATAAACAAAATCTTTTTCAGGTGCTCTAGGGTGGAATATTTGGATTTTTCACAGTGAGGGTGGTGAGACACTGGCACATGTTGCCCAGAGAGGTGGTGGAGGCCCCATCTCTGGAGACGTTTAAGGCCAGGCTTGATGAGTCCCTGAGCAACTGATCTAGTGCAGGATGTCCCTGTTCATTGAAGGGAGTTAGACTAGAGGGCTTGTGAAGGTCCCTCATTTTTTGATCTTTCTGCTCCTGGATCAAAGCCAGGACTCCACCAGCCTTCACAAACTGTCTTTTCAGTATCACCATTTCTGTATGATCAAATTCACTCGTGACAGACCTATGCAAAGAGTGAGCTCCAGTCTGATGGAGGACCAGCAGCTGTCGTAGAGAGAAGTACGCCAGCAGTGCTCAGGTAATCATTATAGATGGAGATGACATACTTAAATAAATTCAGGGTGGTACTGCATACCACTAAGCTAATGAAAGCACAGCCTGCATTTCGAGAGGACCTCTCCCTGCAGTGTCAGCAAGCAGCTCATTTTTGATAGTCAAGATAATGGCAATGGTGGGACAACAATGCCAGCAAGCACAACATACTCTGAGAAATGATGATAGAAGATTTCAGGAGAGCTTTAAAATAATGCTAAGGTACTAGAGCAGAGAAGAGCCATAGATTGAGCTATAAAAGCTGACCTGTTGGATAAAGCCCATTGTCCATCAAAGCAGAAAGTCTCACAGTCATCAGGATGTTCAGCTGCAATGAAACAAGATTGATAGGAACTCAATTAGAATGAAAGATGGGGAAAATAAGGGAAAGATTTAAAACCTTTAAACAAATGGACTGCAAACCTCAACAAGCAGGGCCACTAAACCCTCACCAGAGAGAAAACAGATTCTGCTGATCTGGCGGTGAAGGAAATGCAAAAAGGAAGGAGTGCTGAGTGCTGCAGACACACCTTGAGTTACAAGAGTACCTGGAGTCAGGCTTCTCCTGCTGCTTGGTCCTGGGACATCAGGTGGGTCCTGTGGGAAGGAGATACTTGTCCTGGCTGTAGCAATGGTGTGAGGCTGTGCATCTCTCACCTCCCTTCCAAGTGATTCCCTGACTGCCAGCTTGAACCTAGACACCACAGAACTCCTCAGCTTGTTTATCTTCATCGAATTTTTAATAGATGTTAGTTTTTACTGTAAGAGACATCACTTTTTGTAAATTAGAGTGGTGGAGTTGCACTGGCAGGCAGAATACCTTGGCTCCAAACAAACCCTGAGGGGAAAAGGGAAATATATTCTTAGGAACAACAATAGGAAAGAATCTAATTCAATAGTAGATTTTGCTTGGTATCATTCTGGCACCAGTAGTCTTCTTGTTATTTTTAGGTTTTGATGACGCCAACAGATTTTGGGTTTTTTTCTTTCTGGGGTTTTATTGTCACCATTATGCAAAATAAACAAACTCCAGGAAGAAAAATTCCATAGTTTAATTACATTGAATGCAATTGAAATTATTTCTAGAATTTAATTCTGTGTACTGTTAGATCTCCAGTAAAACATGCTGAGATTTACCTGAGTCCAGAGAGAAGAGCAAGAACTTCTTGACTGGTTTTTGGGAAAGGATGGAGGGATGGGATGGCAAGAGACAGCAAACACGTATTTACTTTGTGAGAGACTAACGGGTGTTTAGAAGAGATGCACATTACACAGTCCAAGAGAGAATTTCTGTTTATAAATACAAAACAAACATCAAAATCATCTTGTTTCATGTGACAGCCTCTTTCTTTGTGTTATTCTTTCCAAGGCATTAGTCACAGAATTATTTATTTGGGGATATTAACTGCAGTAGCTACGCAAACCAGCCACCAAATATTAGGAGTATCTGGTCCAGTGTTGCTTGTGCTCTCTATTCAGTCGTGAAATACTTGATCTGTAAAAAAAGAGCTTTTCCCCATGATTTCCTTTGCTTTGTACATCACAGAGACTAATTTTTTGTGCACTAAGTGGCTCGGTAGCAGGGAGGGATTACAAAAGCAGAGTGAGCCAGCAGAGGTGAGTGAGGACAAGAGGAAGCACATCAGCGTCAGCTGTGTGTCCCCACACTCCAGGTGACAGGATGGGGAAAAGACACACCTGTTGAGCCCCAAACCTCTTTACTGAGTCTGAATTCAGGAGCTAGCACAGATAGACATGGCGAATTGACCATGGCGGGGATGTGCTGATCCTAAGCCATATTGCCTGACTCAGATGCCTGCTCACCAAGGTGCAAATGGATGCTCACCTGGGTGTAAGCACATCCATGGCACAGATCTGAATCATAGTCTGACTCAAGTATCTCCATCCTCTTTCCAATTGCTGCAGAAATTTACTGGGTGCTGGTGAGATCCCACTTCAAGTGGACCCAAGACATAGAGGTACTGGAGCAGAACCTGACGGCAACTACTGGTGAGGGGTCTGGAGCACAAGTCTTGTGAGGAGCAGCTGAAGGAGCTGGGGGTTTTCAGCTGAGGGGAGGCCTTCTCGGTCTCTACAGCTCCCTGAAAAGCAGGTGTAGCTAGGGGGGTGTTGGACACTACTCCCAAGGAGCAGGGAATAGGACGCGATGAAACAGCCACAGTTGCACCAGAGGAGGGTTAGACTAGATATTAGGAAAAATTTTTACACTAGGAGGGTTTATCAGGTATTGGAACAAGATGCCCAGTTCCAATGCCCTGATGGGTGGTTGAGGTACCATCCCTAGAGGTTATTTAGGAGATGGGCAGACACAGATCTTAGAGAGATGCTTCTTGTCAAAGTTTTGTTGATGGTTGAACTCTGATCTGAAGTCTCTTCTAACCTGGGCAGATCTCTGATTCTATGATTACTTATTCTTCAGTGGAAAAACTTTCGTTTTTCGTGACTGTGGAGGAACAAGCGTGGAGAAGTTCCACTCAACACACTCATCTCTTCCCAGCACTGCATGGCCAAAAGAAAAGCAAGCAGGAAGCAAAGATCATCAGGTAATTCTGGAGAACTGCTTGACTAATAGTGACAAATTCTAGACCATGAAAGGACATTATTGTTCCAGAGTTGGACAAAATTAAAGTTAACCAAGCCCTTACAAATGAGGGATCTTTTACTTAGGGACAGTAAGATCCATATCCTCTCACTGCATTTTCCACCAGGCTTGAGGCATTTTCTGTTCTTCTTGAGCATTTGGAGTGAAGAGACAATCAGTTATAAAACTGTCTGGCTAAAAGGAATAAGATGCAAGCTATAAATTCATGTTTTACAGACTGTTCATCTTAGGTGTCACTTCTAGGCTCTGAGTTATACAAAATCCCATATTTTTCAAGGGTTAAGACCTGTGAAATAATTTCTGATCATTTTTCTCCTTTCTTTCTTTTTTCTTTTAACAATTACACAAGGTATTTGCAAAATATTTTTTCCCCAGATAGCTTCTGGCTGCTTTCAAGCTGAAATCTGGCAGTTGGATTGCATTTCGGATTCAAAAAACAGACACAGATTCTACACTTTAAAACTAGTGGTGGGTACAAACCCAAGAGATTTTTTTTCCTTTTCTTTCAAATCTGCATTAAAACTACACATTACTTTCCTTTTTTATTTTTTTTCTTTAAAGCAAAATCTTCAACAGAAAACCCTAGGCTGTGTATTAACAACAGCCAATTAGACACATAGTGCCTGGGTGGCTCTTCTAGAAAAAGATTTTTATCAATAATGAAGTCCCGAAAGGTGATGAATTTTACAGTGGGGTGATTTAATATTGGGGAACCAGATTGCCTCCTGCAAAACAGGAGTGAGGATGTGTGGCTTTTTCTATGACTTGGGCGCTTGTCCAAAGCCTGCCCCCACCAATTCATTTACTCGTCAGCTGGGATTTGATGACAGGTGCCCAATGGACGAAGGAATTGGGAAAGGGATGTTCATTAGCATTGCTAGAGGGGAACCCCTTGGCTGATCCCGCTCCCTTCAGGCTTTTGCATTCATCACCTATTTCCCTGGAAGGGTACATCAGAGAAGAGGGAAATGTGCACATGCAATTTTAACTTTGAAGTGGGGTAAACGATGGCAGTGTTTTTTTTCCCGGAGCTCCTTCTTATCCTCCCCCCTCCCCCCCTCCTTCTTCCACCCAAATATCTTCGCAAACTTTTAAAAACCTAGTTGGTTTAAATATGCACAGGCTTCTTAGCGATCGCTCAGACCACTGCCTTCGGGTAGCTTTTTGAAAAACATGAGAAATTAACATTTGAAAAGGTATTCCCACACACTCTTTGAGCAGGAAATGTGGCTTCCTTCTCCACCCACTTTATCACTAAGCAGCTTGGAGATAAATAAGGGAGACTTTCATGGCCATTGTGGTTAGAAACCATCACCCATGCTGGGATAATCTCTCAAGCGTGTCTTTGCTAAGCAGGGAAATTGGATGGGGCGCTGCACCAAGATATCCCTTTATTGTCTCAGCCACTGCAGAGGCGCCCACCGACTTCTGCTTAAAATAAGGTGAAATGGGAGATCGAGTAAGTCAAGAAAACCACATCCAGAAATACTTATCTTTCAGCCTGTGTTAACCTTGTCAGGTCTCTGCTGCTGGACACCCCAGCATTCACCAGCTCTCGGTTTCCTGTCTTTATAAACATCCTAGGTTGCAGACATACAGCCAAGTTATTGGCAGCTTACAGCTACCTCCTGGAATGGAGGGCAGGTAGAGCCTGCCCTAGAGAGATTTAAAGATAAAGCCTGTCCTTTATGCAAGCATCATATGAACCTGCTGGGTTTGGGTCTGGGACCTGAGCCTGTGTCTTGCTTTGGGTGAACATGGAGAAGGGACTACAGTCCTTGAAAGAGGGACATATCATGGGGCATGATATGGGGCAAGGGTCACAAGAAAACTGTGTGAGTAAAAAACCCAACAAATATTTTAGGTAACCTACCACAGCAAACACGGAGATGAAAATTGAGACCGCTGACGTGCAGGACTTGGTAGCCAAAGCTCTCCTGAAGAGCCATGTAGCCATAACCAGGTGACTGTGAGCTGCATCTTCCCATTAAAAGAAAGAAAAAAACCCTACTCAGTTTGCCATCCAGGCCTCAGTGTTTCCTTGCCCATTTTTGCATGTGCACCAATCTGCCAAGCCAGATGTACGAATGTGCTGTGTGGGCAAACAGGCACTTGTATGGGCAAACACTGCCTTGAGGCGCGTGTTCTTATGGGCACAAAATCAGGCAGCACACAGAGGCGGCCAGAAGTGGGGTTGGCTGAAGGCTGGCCCCTCTTCCTGGGTACAAAAACCCTTCCTCTACACCCCAACACCAAGAAGTTAGGATGACTTAGCTCAACAAAGCTCAGAAAGGTGGGTGATGCTGCAGGACTTCAATTTGACCAGTTTCTCCAGCAGACTGGAGCATCCCAACCTGGTGACATTGCCATGGGTTTGACAGGCTCCCAGTGCATACCATTAAATCCATGCTTGACTGAGCCACGGTGATGTGATCAACCTGGATGTGAAATGAATTGCATCAAGGTGCTTACTGCATCTCACATATGAATTCCTGTCTTCCTCAGGCTAAGGAAGAACACCCAAGGAAGCAGAAAGTGCTATAATGTAACCTATGCTGTTTATCTTCCACCATCTATGGGTAGTATTATATAATGAATTAAAACCAGATGTGAAGTAATTAGTTTGCTATGCTTTCACAAGCTACTTTGGAGCATTACAACAACTGATTAGGTAATTAACCAGTGTTTCAATCCCAGTAATCACATATTGTAATTCATGCAAAAACTACAGACTCTGACTTTTGGAAGAATTAACCCAACAGCCTGAACCTCTTTCCTTAAAACTAATTTAATTCTCTCAGAAACAGCAGCAGGAAGGGAGATTTTTCCATGCATGGTGCCCTTTGAGAGCCCTGGAGATGACAATCTCCATGTGTTAGCCCTGAGAGCTGCAGAGGAGCAGTCCCTGGGTTGTACCTCTTGGCAGAGGGAGTAGAGGAACCATTGAGACAGATTTCATCTAGAGCAAACAATAGGTGCAGGGTGGCCACAACACATGACTGGGTTGGGCTGAACATAAAGAACTACATTAAGAAAAACACAGAGTGGAGGGGGAAGAGATCTCTTAAAGCACATCCTTCCATACTCCGTGGCCAAAGAGCCTTTGTCAATATAATGGGCAGCAGGACAAGCTCTCAGTGGAGGATGTAAGATTCTCTTTCTAGACCCACAGGGCCAGGTGCCACCATCTTTGTGCCAAAGGCCAACAATATTTGATTTCAGGGCTCAGTTGAATCTGAATGGAAAACAGAGCAGTGTAGATTGTCCTAAAAGAACTCCAGGATCTGAGTATTAGCAGGTTGCTTTGGATGTAGCAGAATCATAGAATATATTGACTTGGACTTTCAAAGGCCATCTAGTCCAACACCCTGCAGTGAGCAGAGATGTCTTGCATTAGATCAGAGCCTCATCAAACCTGGTCTTGAATGTCTCCAGGCATAGGACCTCCACCCTCTGGGCAACCTGTTCCAGTATCTCACCACCCTCATGAGGAAGAACTTCTTCCTAATGACTACTTTAATCCCACCCTGTTCTAATTTGAAACCATTGCCCTCACAATAGTAGCCTCTGGAGCCCCCAGAAAGACCAAGAGTTGCTGGTTCTCAAGGGTGACTTGCAGAAGGAAATGACAAATAGCTCCCTTCTTCAGCTCTGAGCACACGTTGGTTCTCTGCTGTCTGAGAATGAATGCCAATCTGGCACTGAATTTCTCCTATAAAATATTCCTCTCTCAGCCCTCAGACACCCCCCTCCCACCCCAAAAATAAACAAACAATTTAGAAAGCTCACGAGCCTAGGAACAGGCTGCAGGCAGGAAGCTCTGAGATGACGGAGTTCCAACGTCCCACGGAGGCGGGGGCTTGTGCATCCTTCTGTCTCTTGGTGGTTTCTGGCCCCTTGGTGTCACACTCCACAGCTCGTGCTCTCCCCACACTGTATCTAGTATGGAGGTGGCTCACATGGACCCTATAGCAATGTCACAGGTGCTACCAGGACACTGAGAAAGGATTAGGGTGACTTTCCTAGTAACAGGGTTCTGTAGGTAGGGGGCTCACCGAAGAGATATGAAATTCATGCTATTAACTACAGGCAAGAATGATTTACCCAGCCCACCCTCCCCAATCAGCTTCAACATCAGTGCCCCTCTCCATTCAGCTAGGACAGGAAGAAGGCCAGTCATCAAGTCCTCACCAAAACTAAGAGAGACTAAAATAAGTCTTTTTAATCTCAGCATCTGTCTTCCACTAGCCAGGGGAGGACCAGAGCATGTTAAGGCGGGTCCCATCTGTGCTAAGATGTGGCTGAAAGGTATTTCTCTGCCTAAGATCTGCCATTTGTAGGTCTCCAACTCCCCAACTTCCTTGAGAGCAACAAAGCAAAATGAAAAACAGAGGCTTTATTACAAATAGTACCTGTTTCCATAGAGATTTGCTTAGAAAGCTACAGAGACAAAGATGGAGGTTAGGTGAGGGAAATATATGGGCTTGTCTTTGTGCATTGAGGAGATGTCTTACCTGCCTGCAACCTTCAGCAGCTTCCGATCACCAGGACAGGGCTGGGTGCAGGTGCATGGCAGTTCATCACCACAGGACACAGGAGCTGGTGTCTGTTGCCATGCAGATCTTGGACCCCCCCCTTCTCATGTGCTTGATGCAACCTGTGCCACTTTCACCTCAGGTACAACTGTTGACACCAATGAAGTGATCAGCACAGTGAGGGCTGCCACTTCCCTTTAACAAGGGAGAAGAGAAAAGTTTCCTTGACCCTGCATAATCTGTGATTTTTCTTGTTCTGGCAAATCATGATGCCTCAGGAGGAGATAAAAGTACGGATGCAATTAGATTCTCTCCTGTTTGCCTTTAATCAGCTCTCTGAGGAATCTGGCTCTGTAGAAAATTGTTGTGAACACTCGATTATTTCCACAGTTTTCCAGAGTAAGGCAAGATTTGCAAGAGAGGTGGGGTGAAGGAAAACAAGTGGAAAGGGGCAGGCTTGCAGGATTCTACAGCAGTTCTCACTGCCAGCAAGCGATACTGGCTCAAACTGGTAAAAAGCAGCTATTCCTCCCCAGACAGAGAGTTGGAGATACACTGGTTGGTCCCACACATTTGGTAAAGTACTTGGGATGGGAGCAAGGAATTAAGTAGATGAGACTTTCTTACACCATGAGATATCGTCTCAAGGAAAGGCAAACAAAACCCAAGAGTATTTGAGAAGGGAATAGCAGTGGGGTCAAGCTGCGGATAGATGGCACCCCCCTGGCTTGGGCACATGGCTAAGCTAAGGGCAAGGTGTCCTCCTATCAGGATGAGATCACAAGTCATACCACAGCAGAACTCCTTTCCCCGCATACAGCCAGAGCTTTTGGGAGCCTGTGGGATGACTTCAGGCCTAGAGGAGTGCCCGCTTCTCCAGTGGTGAGCCAAAGTGGGGTTTTATCACCAAGCTCAGCCACATGGAATCTCTCAGATGTGTACTGGGCCAATCCATAAATGAAGGTGTAATGGTGCCCCAGAGCAGAGAAGTGGCCGTTTTCATGGAGCATCGATATATGAAAAGCAAACAAATTCCTCAGCTAAAGAAATCCACGGACTCACAAGAAGAAAATTACAGCAGTCTCAACGGGGACACAGGCTTCACCACAATGGGAGACAGACCGCTCCGAGGGCAAACGGAGCTTCTCTTTGAAGAGCAGCAATGACTCAGCTCCACCAGCCGGGGGAAAACAACCAGACGGAGCTGGAGCTGGGCATCTTCTCAGCGCAGGAAAAACCTCACCAGGGAGGGGGCAGGAGACGGGCTGCCGCTCCTACCCAGCCTCTCTGAAACATATGAAGAATAGGAGCCAGGTGTCCTGCTGTGCCTTCCAGACGGTAGGTCACCCTCCACCGCCATAGCAACAACACTCGCCCGGTCACCCTGGAGTCCTCGATGTCACTTACATCCCGCTGCTGCTGGCAGACAGTGTGTCAGCCAGGGTAAGCCCAACCGCTACTGGTGCTACCCTCCGATAAATGTGTTTGCAGGCACACACCGCCCACACAGGGGAAAAGGGGTGGTGTATCAGCTTTTCCCGACAAGGCTGGGAAATTAAAATGCAAACAAGATTATCTAGTACCATCTTAGCTGGACACGCTGGGAAATCATCTGGCTTTTGCCTTCCTGCAAAAACAGGAGATGCTCTCCATTGCTGCTGCCCCTGCACAGCTTCTGCTTACGAAGCAAGAAATTCACCCATCCCTGGCTTGGTCTGCCTGATCAGCATCCATGTTGACACAGATACCTGCAAAGTGATGGAGCATCACTGCAGAAAGGGTGAGGACAAGATGCTTTGCACATCCCTGCAGGCTTCTGATGCCTACACAAGACGGTAGTGGCATCATAGGAAGTAGAGCAGAAACTTAGGTCACTTGGTCCCCCAGATAGCCTCCTGGGAGGTCATCTGTTCTGGTCATCTATCCGTGACAATCCCAGCACTAAGCCTCATAGGGACAGATGAAAGTGCAGTAGACCAAAAGAAAGAAAGAAAGAAATTGTGTTCCCTTGAATGGTTCAGTTGAAGTGACCTAGTAGGAGCTACACCAGGATGAGCAGGGTATCAGGAATATGCTGCGATTGCTGGTGTGTGATTCAGCCCACAGACCTCCGCTTCCTGACTTGATGCCAAAAGATTGCTGCTGAAGGACCAACGAGGTGCCTGTGGGAGAGGCTGATATTAGACATTTGTGGCTGTAGCTGACAGAGAGCTTAGAAAATTACAGACTCTCCTTCAGATACTAGGCCACTATAAGGTCTCCCAGCAGCTTATGTTGAGTAACTTGTGCTCAGAGCCCAAGCCAGGATTCTCTGGACTCCATAACCATCTCTAGTTAAAAGTCTCTCTTCCATCAGTAAAGCTATTTGTGCCTCCTTGAGGCAGGTTTTTCTTGTCCCACCCTGAGTGGACATAATTTCAGCGCTGTCTCTTCCTGGGTGTCCAGATGGCAGCACCCCCAGGAGCCCCATCTCCGTTGAGAAGCAGGCTGTTATGGCAGCAGATGGCAGCAGCGAGACCAGGGCTTCTGGACGGCATTGGAGTAGCACCATGAGAGCTTTCAGTGCTCAAGTGACAGGGTCGTGCTGACATCTGCCAACACAACCATGCAAGCCCTCTGCATAAGCATTGCAGCTCACTGAAGGAGTGCAAAGAGCAGCTGGTGTGTGGCAGCTCCCTCCTTTTATTTCCTCCAGAAGCAGTTCATCCTCACACTCCTGGGGACTGTAATTCTGCCTGCATCACCTTCAGACCTTTTCCCTCCATTTTGCTTTTACCCTCCTTTCTTGTCTACACCCCTCATCCATTTGATTGCACTAGGTTTCATCCTGTGCCACTGTCTCTTCAACCCGTGGCACTGAAGAACTCAAGACAAGCTGAGGTCTGGATTAATAGACCAAAACTCACTCTGAAAGTCCTACTGGTTGGTCCTGCCTCCTAGTTCCCAAGCCACTGCTTGCGACTAGCACTGTTGTGTTAGCACCAGGAGAGCCATCAGCTCTGCCAACTGCCCAGATTGCCCCAGCAGGTCAATGATATGGAAACTCAGGGCCATTTAGTGCATCCACTGCTGAGCACACAGCAGGACCCATGTTTCTGCCAGAACCCTAGAAACGCAAATTCAAAGATGGCTGCTCAAGTGATCAACACTGTGAGATTTTGCTCTTCCCGGGCTCTAACACTCATCATTTTCACATCTGTCCCCTTGTGCTGCAGCATCAGGCACAAAGCACCGGGATAGGCATGAACTAAAGTTTCAGCTGTGGCTCAAAAAAGAATAAAATAAATCTATCTGCAATTTTATCACTCGCCTCTTAGCTGTCCCCTTGGTCCTGCTGTTGTCTGTCTCATCAAAACTGCCAGAACCAAGGTGTGGCAGGGGATGCTGCCAGGGAACCACCCTCTTCAAAATAAATCTTTTCTCCGTGGGCACAGGGGGGCTGCTGGAGATGGTGACAAACAAGGAGAAAGGTTGCTTGAGGAAAAGGAGCTCTAGGGGCTAAGCTGAGTGGGAAGAGGGTTCCCCACAGTGGCAAAAAGGAGCCCTTCCTCCTCCCTGCAGGAGAAGCAGGAGCCTATGGCACCAAGATCAGGGTGAGGAGGTTGTTGGCCTGGCCACAGCTTTACAGCATCCAAATGAGTCTTTATGCTTTAGGACCAGGTGACACCAGGTCCATACAGGTGCCTCATGAGAATATGCTATCCTCTGACCCTGCCTGCATCCACGGGATGAAGATGCCAAAGCACCACGACTTACCTTCCTCTTCCACTGCACTCAGCCTGCAGGAGATGAGGCTCCCTCCTCCCTTTCTTTTGTGCACATGGGAATCTTGGCTTTGCTCTGGGCTTCCAAAGGTTCTCAGGATCTGCGGGGAAACACAGATTTGTGGAAAAACAAGAGCACTAAATAAGCTCCCCCTGGTTAAGCCCCTGCTTTATATTCAAGATAACATGACAGGTGTCTCTGAGGAACAGAGGATACAGAGCTCTGTCTGCAACTTATCTCATTCTGGCAGCACTAGCAAAATCAACAGCTTCTGCTCATGGCTATAAAACCTAGTCTAGGAGGTCTGTTTAGCCCTACTAACCTCCAGTTTGCCATCTAAAAAAGTTGTCTTGCTGGGAGAAAAATCTGGCTTTCTCCTGCTGGAGCTTCCAGCCTGATCGTGGGACAGCATCCTCCCAGCTCCCTATTACTACACAGGTGTGACAGATCCATCTCCCTGCACAATGAGCCAAGGGAAGGGGCAGAGTATGGAAAAAAAAGCCTTTTTTCAGGCCTGATTTCAGACATCAGATGATTGCTTACCATGACTTACCTACTTCCTTCCCAGACTGAAACTTGACCTGTTTTATGGCCTGTAATAACATCTCTGAGTTAATTCACTGGAGCTGAAGTAATTTGTGTCCAAAAATATGCCTTAGCCCTTTTCCCTGGATGCAGAGGCTGGTCCAAGTGGTAGGTAAAAGCCCTGGTGGCAATAGGGAACATCATGTCAGCCCACACAAGCACAGCCCTGGCTGAAAGCCTTCTGATCCCCCAACAGGTAACCCTTGTGAGCAGAGCACAGTACATTTCCTACAGAAAAGGGAAATTTTTCAAGAATAATAATTCAAGCATGCAGGCAGGGAAACACTAAAGGAGCAATGTTCAACTCACAGGAACTGCTGTTCTCAGTCCAGCAGTCCAGTGCCTCAGTTTCCCCACGCAGATGCAGGGCTTAACATAAGATCACTGTGAAAGCCAAAGACCAGCCCCACCTCCACAGTGACTGGCAGTTTCCCTCAGAGAAAATTAGATAAAGCCCCTTCCCCCTTGCCATCTCTGTTGCCACTTTTTAAGAGGTGCTTCATAGGCCACACCTGGGGACTGCAGCACCTGAGAATAGCAGGCACCTGAACTAGGAGCCAGCTCCAAGCCCTCAGCAGAGCATCTCAAGGAAAGCCTAGGGGCATGCTCAGTGCTGGCAGCTGTTTCCAATCTGCCTGAGCCCCACATGTGTGTGATGGCAGAAGTTATGTACATGCAGCAAGCACCAACAAGAGGGTCTGGGAACAACAAATCCCAACAGAGATTGCAGATTTTAATTCCAAAATCTCCTTGTGATGCAGTCTCCTGCAGTCCACTTCAGTCCATGTCCTTCCTCAAAGGGCCAAAGCATCCTTACGGCTTTGGGGTGTGGTGGAGGCAGAGGTCCAGAAGGCAGAAACAGCTTTACAGCCAGAGGTAATAAGTAATCACAGAGCATTAGTTATTGTATTAGCAGTATTAATTGATGTAAAGCACCCAGACTTGGTGGCTAACCCCAGCTTTGGGCCAGCTGTGACCCTTTTCCTTAGGCAGACATGTTCCAGGAGCACACAGGAAGAAGGAGGTCTAGCAAAAGCTGCCTGCTGCAGCTGGTGTTATTTCCCAGCCATTATCTGCCATCACTGCCATGTATCTTTAAAGCTTTTCCTAGGGCAATGACTTCTAGATAGTAGAGCAAAGAGAGCAACACGGGAGAAGGGAAAATTAGGAAAGGCAATTAGGTAGGTCAGCCTCTTCCTGTCATGCAGATGGTGATGGGCTGCATCCCAGATGGCATCAACCTAAGAGGGAGTGAGCAAACCACCTGCAAAGGCATTTTCTCCACAAGCTGCTGGGCTCTTCAGTTCCCAGGAAGAATTTCATGCTGGGATGCTCCTGGGGTGTCATGCAGGGGAAGGACAGCCTTGCTCAGAAACACCCCATTAGGGACATTTAAACACCCACCAGCCTCTCACAGGCAGCCGGAAGAAGCTGTGTCAAACATCAAATTGCTGTCACTAACACAGGCTAAAAATCCACCGAGGAGTTAATGCAGGGAAAAACAGAGGACACAACAAGAGGGGTGGCTTTGTGATGGATAATCCCATGTGCCTGCTTCTCTGTCAGCCATAGGTCTTAATCCCTGCTAGGGCTAGTGAGATGTGGCAGGCATGGAAGAGCAGGCTGATTCTCCACAGCACCAGTCCACTCAGCACAGGGTGGGAATGTGTCCTTCTTGCAAGCAGCAGGCAAGGTAGGGATTTACCAACAATCATCACAGAAATGTCCCCAGGCAGCAAACAGGAGTGAATGAGCATGTTTGGCATTGCACCTTCCCTTGCTCTCCTTCCCTGCTACCTGACCTGTTGGGGCATCTTCCACCCCAAAGTGGTCACTGAGACCTGGGGACATGGACAGAATCATAGAACAGAATCACAGAATGTGTTGAGATGGAAAGGGCATTGTAAGACCACTCTAATCCAGCCCCCTGCAGTGAGCAGGAACATCTTGCACTAGATCAAGTTGCTCATAGCCTCTTCAGGCATGGCTCCATGCCCTTGCAAACAGTCCAGCTTTCTTGTAGTCACCTTCAGGTACTGGGAGGATGTTATGAGATCTCCCCGAAACCCTTTTCTTCTCCAGGCTGAACAGCCCCAGCTCCCTTGTAGCTCTCTGGCTCAGGCTGGGGCGTTTCTTGTAGCAGAGGTGCTCCAACCCTCGGATTATCCTTGCAGCCTCCTCTGGATCCTCTCCAATCAGTCCATGTCCTTCCTGTGCTGAGTGCTCCAGGGCTGGATGCAATACTCCAGGTGGAGTCTCACCAAAGAGGCACTTCTGTCCTTGCTGCAGGGTGTCCACTGTGGGACACTCACAACTGGAGACACTGGGCATCTGGGGAGATGGAGAAGACAGTAAAATCCCTCTTCCCCAAGTGCGGTGTGGACAGCCTGGGTTGAGTGGCAGATGGGCAGGGACAAGCTAAGGCTGTGTCCTTGAGAAGACCTAAGGATTTCATGGCTTGGCCCATTGGTCCCCCACCCTGCACTCACTGTCACATCTGTAGCTATTCCTGTCAGAAGGTGTTAGACAAGGTTCTACCAAGGGGCACGGGAGGCTCTGCTAATTCACAGCTCCTTTACAAAACTCACACCAATTTCTTAATGCCCCCAGAGCTGCTAAAGGAGGTGAGACTTGCTTGATGCAGTGCCATGTGGAGATGCAGGAGCTTGGGCTGGAACAGGTCTTTCAAAAATTATGCCTATGGAAATGAAGCCTACACTTTTGATCTGTAAGAAAAAAAATCTAAAAAAAAGTAAATTAACAAGGAAATGATAAGGCCATCTGCAAGACTCTGTTGTCACTTGAGGCTAAGGGAAGGGGACAGCTGGGAGCTACAGCTTTGGATGATGATCCTGCATCCTCCATGCTTCACCCAGGGTACCCAGAGGTGCAGTGTCATGACCTGAACCCCCAAGTTTGTCCATGCACTATTTGCTGAATTTAGCATAGGATTACACTCTACTGGGAGGTATAATTCTGGGATTTATTTCCTTCTTCTGCTCCTCTCCTTTTGGAAAGGAAAAACAAAACCCAAAAAACAACAGACAATCCCACATTATTCATGATAGCCATGATGCAGATCTGTGAAAATCAATCTGAAAATCACATCATCCATGGCAGCTTGCTCTATAAATTAACTGTGTCCCACAGGAGGCGGAGAGTCTGGTTTAGGTCTGCTTTTAGCAAATAACTCTGCATCTTTAACCCTTACTCCTATTCCCTGTCACTTGCACAGATACCTCTGCTGAAGTCTGCTGGGGTGATGGAGCACCCTGTTGAGTGTGTTGCATCCCTGTTGTGGTCCTTATGACAGCTCTTTTGAGTTGGACCACTGCGGAGACATCCTATTCTCAGATGAGGGTGGCGGGTGGCTTTTGTCTGCAGATCACCCTTACTGGGTTTCCACCTGCTTGCCCAGACCTCCCAGCTCCTTTTCAGGGGTGCCTAGCACCTGGAGAGCCCCACATTGGTGAGAGAAAGATAGGAAACAAGAAAAATTAACACTTTTTGCATTCATTTACAAGGCAGAATTGTGATGGTTTGGAACTTTTTCATGGTGAGGGTGACAGAACACTGGAACAGACTGGCCAGATTAAAAAAATCTAACAAAAAGATCCCTCTCCTTAGGACAGATCTTTTCCCAGTAAGAAGAGCCAGGTTACAGGGTGGCAATTTGAAGCAGTCCCAGAAGGACTGTTGTGTCCCTCAGGTACCTGGGTGCATGATGAGCTGTGCCAACACTTGCTGCAATGCAGCTGCTGCCATCAGGGACTGCTCCCACATTCAGGACCTGGGGCAAGAAGGGCCCTGGAGCATCCAAAGGTGAGAGAAGGGGAGCACACATAGACCAGGTTGTTGTGCTTCTGGTGGCCCTGTCCCCCCACAGCTCTCCAAGACTCAGTGAGGAGCAGCAGCCCCAGCACCAGCTGTCTGCCAGCAGCATCTGTTTCTGGGGTACTTTTGTTCCCAATTTATCCCCTGTCTCCTGGAGCTATTATAAGTAGGTACAATCTGCATTGCCATTGTTATTCAGATGATGTACAGATAATTTTAACCTTTCTGTTCCATTTGTCAAGGGGCTTTTTTTAGCTTCTGCGCCTGCCATGCAGAGCACTGTCTCTCTGGCAGCAAAGGCTCCCCGTTTTTGCAGCACCAATTTCCCTTCCTAAGGCAAAATTCTGCCTTACCTGTGTTTCTCCAGGTATCATTTTCACAGCCCCAGATACATTAGGAGATTCAAGGAAAGGCAGTAGGGGAGGTTAAGCACTCAGTTAGCTACACCCATCACTCATCCCAGGCATCAGCCTGCCGGACAGGGCTCCACGGGATGGCCATCAGAGAGCTTCACACTCAGTCTTGCTGCAAAACCTCTGGGACAGTTCATGCTTAAGATGCTCAGTTCAAAAAATGTTAATGCAGGATTTCTGGCCAGCACAGGAGGAGCTCCTCTCCTTAACCTGCTTCTAGTGCCAGAGCAAAGCCCCCCATGCTGAAGGGCATCTATTGCCTGGATGAATGTCCTCAAAGCTGGGCCATCTCCCTGGGGTATGCCTATCCACTGCCTGCTGAAAATCATCAGAATTTAGCAATTCCTGATGGGAAAACTTGAAAACCAAACCTGGCAGCATTTCAGAAATAAAGGGAAAGATGAAGAAAGTGAAGGCCAACATAAAGCCAGTTCCTACGAGTCATGAAATCTGGGCTTCATGCCCAATGGCACATGCTGAGAGGGTAGCAGTGCATTGTAGACACATACAAGTTAACCTTAGCTCAAAGTAGTCCAGGTGAGCAGAGCAATAGCCTTCATCCTTCCCTGGGCTTTTCTTGGCATAGCACCCTCCTGCTGCTAGGAAAAGAAATAAGAAAGAAAAAGAGGAGTCTTGTTGGAAAAGCTATAAAATATTCCTGTCACCCGTGCTCAGCCTGCAGACCAACTTATCTCTGACAGCTGGAGAACTTTCTGTGCTTCAAACTGCTCTGCAAAAGGAAAAAAAACATTAGACTTGACTTCAGCATCTTTGCTTGACAACTCTCCCGTGAGATTTGGACCAGGCAACAGCATCTGAATCCACTTGGCCTCTCCCGCCTGCAGCACGGAGGGGTAGCCAAGACCTTGGAATCACCCAAACCCCCACATCCCAGCAGGTTTTTCCAATTCCTCCATTCACAAGCTGGTGTTCCCTTACACTTCTCTGGTGATATGATGTCTCCATGGTACTCTCAGCTTAATCTGGTTGCTTTGCTGTCATGCCACTGTTAACAGCTCCTCAGGCTCCTAGCTCCAGCTCCCCAGTGCCACTGGTACAACCACCACCCCAGATGACATGTCTGTAAGCAGCCAGGCACGAGCCACTGCTCTCCCATCATTACAACTGTCGTCAAACAGTGCTAGCAGCCTCTCTCCTTTGAAGCCCCACACCCTGCCTGGGAACCACAGGAATGCCAGGGCAGCTCTTGCAGGGAATGTACCCTGTGACATCCCCATCCTGTGTGATGGGACTGCATAGCACAGGCTATGTGCCACCTTCCCCCTGCCACGGGTACCTTTTGTGGGGGTCCAGCATCTCATCCAGGGTCCCTGCAGCCCCACCAGAACAGAGGGGATGCCAATGAGACAGGCTCCATGGCGGTTCTTTACAACAAGGTTTTATTTTTCTTTCCTTTTGACAAAAAAACATTGAAGTTGTACATCATCATCAGTGGGTTCGGTTCCCTGTCTGGGTCCGAATGAGCATGTTATGTTACAACATTCCACCCCATTCCTGGGGGATAAAGGCAGAGCATCTCCCACCCACCCAACCTTAGCCCCAGTAACCAGCCCCACACTGGGGTGGGCTCTACCCTCCATGGCCTCAGCAGGGGGACAGGAGGACGGGGTTGGGATGGCCAGTCCAGAAGGGACAGCAGGGCTCTATGCTCTGAGGCTTCCTCATCTCCCTGCACACTCTCTGCAGTCCCCCCAGGAGGTTTGCAGGGCTTCAAGCCCAGTCTCAGCACCACGCAGGGAACCAGTTGCACTCCACTGGTGAATTGCTGCTGGGGCAGGGGCTTGTTCTGTGCAGGCAGAGGATGAAACGTGTCCCCTGCTTTCTCATCCTCCGTCTTATGGTCAAGCAGGGCCAGCAGGCACCAAGGGAGCACAGGGGAAGGCCCCCACCTGCTGTCCAGGAGGAGAAGGAGGTGTCCAAATAGCCACAAATGAGACATTGTACAGCAGTGAGTTCAGCGCCTTGAGAAGTGAGATGCAGGCTGCCATGGCACCTCAGGGCTGCTTCTCCTTCCCCCTTGGCACAGTCTTTTCTGTGATTCTCTGGGGGGTGTTTTTGGTTTCAGAGATGTGCTTTGGAGGTGTTGCCTTGTCCCTGCCAGTCTCCACCTGTCCTCCTGATGTGACTACCACAGGAGAGAAAAGAGAAGGCCATTTCTGGGCTCCCTCCTGAGACAGAAAGGGCTCTGGTTTCCTTCATTACAGTTTCTGTAGATCAGTAAAACACAGGTCTTATGTACCAAAAAGTTCTGATTTGGACACTGAGACTCACTGCCCCCCTTGGGCACACCCTAAGAGGCTCTGTACCACCCATACCACCACAGCAGAGCATTGTCACACATCACTGGCAGGGAAAGAAAAATGCCCCAGAACTTGAAACATGCATGAAACTTGTCCCCTACCTCTTCAGCTTTGAGAGCATCCTTTTCCTCCCACCCGACAGGTACAGACACAAAAAGCCGCCTCCTCCCCTCCCCACGGACTGTTACTCACAACCTGGCTCATTGTCAGACACCTTTCTGCATTTAGAAGCAGACGATGCCAACACCTATATTTAGAGTACACACAGCATCACCTCCTCCAGCCCCCAGCACCACCACCCCATCCCTGGCCCCAGCCCCCCGCTGTCCCACACTGCTTCCCCCAAAATTCTGGCACAGAATGGGAGATGCAGAGATGGAGAGGGCTTTCTGGAGTATTTTTTGACCCTTTGGCAGTTGGAAGTATCTGTTCAAGACACCTGGATGAGCAGGGACAGAGAGGTGCAACCTACTGGCAGGGACAAATCAAAGCAGTTGGAGGCTTTTGGCCCCATAAGGAAAACCTGCTCTTGGGCAAGCAAAGTGAAATTTAATCATTAGCAAGAGGGGATTTGATCTATGACCAAGCCTGAGCATGAGCAGCCTTTGGAGCTGGAGGGATTTGCTTTTTGCAAAGCAGAGATCCTCCAGGGAAGCTCACAAGCAATCAGGGCAGGGGCTGATCCACACATGCAGTAGCAGGGCAACTTGTGCCCAAAGCATCTTTCCCTCAGGAGGAGACTAAGGATACATAGGACCAAAGCAAAGTCTGGCCAGAGCTGCTGCTTGGCCATCCAGAGGATCTGGAGAACAGCCCCAAGTACCTGAACTGTAACAACCAGCAGCAGAGCGAAGCCATGGGCGGGAGGAAGAACAGGGCAAGGATCTGCACCGCTTCCCCCTGCCTGCTCCAGCAGGCTGAAGGCCACACCCCATCTCCACACACATGGCCATGCTTGGTCCAGGCACACCGGCCAGACCCACAGCCCATGGAGCAAACCCTTCCCTGAGGCTCCAAAGGCACACAGCACCTGCTGGCTCCCTCAGGCTGATGACAGACACAACTCACAGCAGTAACACACTGGTGATGTCCACCCATCAGCACAAGGCCACCAGCATCACCCAAGGCAAAGCACTGAACACACAGCCAAGGGATGCGTGGGGACTGATGGAGCTGATAGTGCGTAATCACCAGATTAATTAGTGACAGGCACTGGCAGGTGGCCCTGTACTGCATTTCCAGCATTCACAGGAGGTACAATCCAACTTGCTTGCTCTCCAGACCACACTCCTCTCCCAAAGCGCTGCCACCTCTCAGACACCCACCCGTCCCCACACTGGGAGTGGGGGTTTACAAACCCAGCCACCCCCAGGGCAGCCTCTGAAAGGGATGCCTGGACCTGGGAGCAGGCAGGGGCCATGGCTGCGGGGAAACCAAGGCAGGGGGAGGTGCCAAAGCTGGTCTCTCTACCAGGAGGAGAGGTCTGAGGGTACCATCATGCATACACAACATTTTCTTTCCCCTGGGGATGAAGAAATCTTCTTTTCCTGGGAAAACATAGCAAAGAGGCCACTGAGAGGTTACCCATGATCCCTTTGGCACCACAACCCATACCTTGAGGGCCAGCCCCGTCCTCATCCCTTGGGCATCCTGATCTCACTCCCACAAGAACCATACAAAGCATCTGGCAGCAGAGCTGCCCCAAGATCCCTCACCATGGCCACCTCTAACAGAGGAAATGTAATTCCCACCACTGGAAACATCTGAGATGGGGGCAAGGAGAGTAGGGTGATGTCCCTAACACTCTGCTACAGCAATGGGTCACAGTGTCCCCCTCCTCCCTCAGGGAGGATTGGTCCTGCCCCTGCTAAAAGAGATGGAGGCAGTAAAAGTCCCAGGGGCTCTCCAGCATTGTCAGAAGACTAAACCAAACCCATGTATGTGTATATTTTATATATACAGCATATAAATATATATATATACACACACACATACCATATATACACACACAGGCACACCTAGAGTTCTCCATATATAAATAAATGTATGTCAGTGGGAGACAGCATATATTCAGCAGCACTGATCTCCCCCCTGCCCTGCTCCCACCTGCCCCACTACAAACCAGTTGGCTTCAATTTGGACCCCACTGGCAAGCAGAGCTTCTCTGGTCTGCCTGATAACACCACCATCGCACCTCACCCCTTTTCCAGGCTGGATGAGACCCTCGGGGTGGGAAATTCAAAGCCGCAGCAACACAAGCCTGAGTGATAGAGCAAAGGGGGCCCCTGGTACCCCTGTGCTGGGACTCTTCGGCCTCAGAGAGTGGAAAAACATCAGGATGAGCCTTCCCAGGGGTCCCACTTGGGGCAGGAGCAGGGCTGCTGCTGGAGTGTCTCCCTCGGCCCCCAGCACGCACGTCCCATGGGCTGCTCCACCACCCTTCAAACGCTTCTCTGTGCAGAAAAAAAAAGTGATAGTAATAAATGAAAGTCGACAGATTTTAATTTTTTTTTTTGCACAAAGACTTTTTTTTCTTTTCTTTTTTTCCTTCCCCTCCATTCTGGTCAGTTTGGTTGGTTGGTTTTTTTCTCCTTTTCCCCTGGCATTTGGTTTTGGTTTTGTTTCATTCCCAGGCGTGGCGAAGAGCATGCATTGGAGAGGGGCAGGACGGCGGCGGGACAGGATGGGACAGGGGGG
>VZTY01029232.1:53671-103995 GCA_013400935.1 Turnix velox
GGTGGGGGGGAAGGTAAAAGGAGGGTTCAGCTTCTAGCACTTGTCATCTTCCTCGGTGTCGCTGAGCACATCGATGCTGGCCCCGCACATCACGCCCTGCCCTGCCCCTCGCCTCCGCCGCCGGTAGTGCCCGTTGGGCATCTGCCAGCTGTGCCGCAGCGGAGGGGCTGAGCCGATGGTGTTGGAGCGGCCGAGGCTGGTGGCGACGGCCGCCTCGAAGGTGAGCGTCTCCTCCTCACCGCAGTCTGAGGCGTGCGAGTCGTCGTGCAGGGCCAGGTAGGGCTCCGAGATGTAGCGCTGCGGGGTGGATTGTCGGCTCTGCTTCCCCGCCGGGGAGCTGGAAGACTCGGTCAAGCCGGCGGCGTTGGGCTCCAAGGTGGAGGAGAGGAGCGGGGAGCCCCCCTCGCTCTCCTCAGCGGCGGACGGCGAGGCGTCTCCGGCGTGCCGCAGCATGGAGGCGTAGGAGAGGAGGGGACGTGGCTTGGGGGGCACCGGCGGAAGCTGGCGGCGACCTCGCCGGGGGGTGCTGGTGTCCGAGATGGAGGGGATGGAGCTTTCACTCAGGGACCCCGTTCCCTGCAATGCACCAAGACACAATGTGGAATACAAGAGTGATGGACAGTGCTGTGCACCCACCTCCCTCTGCTGAGTCTGGAGTCCCTGCAACAATCCCTCACTTGGATGAGGCCCTGCTGCACTCTTGCCTGCCTCATCCCTGTCTCAGTCTGCTCCTGGGAAGCAGAGAGTGTCTGCTCTTGGTGGTTGCAAGTAATAAGCACCTGCAAAACCACTGGCTCTCCAGCTGCTGGTCTCTATGGTCCTATCTCCATGAGTTGCAAAAATACTCCTCTCTGGGCAAGGAGACATTGACCCTTGTCAGGAAGTGGATGCCAGAGTGGTGTGAGGATCAGCGTGGAGATCCAGAGATCCTACTCTGCAGGGTGCCTGAGCAGTCCCAACCTGCTTAGTTCACAGGGGACATGGAGATGCCACTCCACCACAGGGAAGAGAGGTGGTGTAGAGCTCCTGGACTCAGGGCTGATCTTCCCAGTTTTAGCAAGGAACTTTCCTCCTTTGTGCTTAGGAAGGGATTTTTGTCACCCACCTGTCTGTTGGGTGTCTGTGACCTGCCTTCACTGGGTGATCGGGACTCCCGCCGCCACTCTGGTGACTCATCGTGAGCCTGGGGACTCCTCTCCTCAGAGTTGCAGCGGGAGATATCGGGGGACAGCAAGTGCTTGCGCTCTTTGGATCGGCCCCGCTCCCTGCCTCCCGAGCGATGTCCCTCGGACCGGTGGCCTGCAGGACATCTCTGTCAGTCCACACCATCCCCTCCTCAGGAGCTGGGGGGAGGTTGCTTTGCTGAGGGGATTTTTTTGGCATTGTTGTGGGATGACTCACCCGAGTCGGCGTTGAGTCGCCGGGCAGAGAGCTGGAGCGAGGAGTGGTAGCTGCGCCGGCGGGACTTGTAGGTGTTGTCGCTGCTCCGCTCCATGGAGAACTCATCCAGCCAGGAGCTGTTGGTGCGCTTGTCCCGGATGGTGGAAAACGATCTCCGCATCGAGCTGGTGTCTGTCACCACCTGCAAGAAACCCCAGCAGGATGGGGAGAGAGTCAGGTCTGGTGGGGGGATGGCGACTAAGCAATTAAAGGTTGACCTACCATCAGTGGCACACCAGCCTCCAGGATGGGGAGAGCTGGTGGGAGGCGGCCTCCCTGAGCACAGCCCCAGCAAATAATCTGTGCTCAAATTGAGAGGTGGGAGGAAAGTGGGGTTTAGCTTTGATGTTTGAGAGCTTGTCTGCCACAGCCAGATGGAAACTGTGCTCCATAAACAAAGCCAGGAGCTGTGGTTCAAGCCAAGGTGCTGGGTGTCAGGGAAAGAGTGGCAGCACCCTGGGTGTGGGTACATGGAGAGTACCAGGCCATTACCCCCCCAGGCTGTCCCAGCATCCCTCCCCCTTGAAAACAGGACCAAGGGGAGCAAACTGAGACATGGCAGAAGAAATTATTGAGAAAGAGGGGATCCTCCAACACCCCTTGCTTCGTGTTTATTTTCCTGGCTGGTCCTCCTTATTTCTACATCCCTTTCCCCTGCACTCCTTTCCTCTCCCCACTCAGGCTATTGGTTCGTCATTCCTCTCATTCCCTCTCTCCCTTCCATGCTTCTCCTCTCTCCCTTCGGCCTTCATTCTTGCTTGAGTTCTCACATATATTGTGGAAAACATCACCTCCTTTGCTCGTTGTTTCCCGTTGCTCTATCCTAACAGCTTTTTGGCTCTGCAGCCTTAGGCCATGCTCCCTGTCTCTTCTCCTCACACAATACTCCTTTCACTTCCATCCCCTTCTCATCATTCCTCCCACTGCCAAATGGCCAATAAATCCAATAAGGCAAAGGCTCCCTTCCTCTTCACACACCACCAAAGCACCACAACAGGTCACACAAGCACCGACAGCAGGATCTCTGTGAAAAACCAGACCCAGAGACTTCATAGGAAAACCCAACCCCATAAGAATGCCTGTGTCTCAGAGGAGGCTGAGTACAAGACAGACCAACAGAGAAACCAGGGCAGACAAACAAGGTGAGATGTGGCCCTGGATTTCCCTGGACAGAACAGAGAAAGATGTGTGTTGGAACAATGGGAAAGAAAAGGCATTTTATCACCTGGGAGATCCTCTGACAGCCTAGCTGGAACTCCTGGAACCTCAGCCAGCAGACAGGGCTGAAAGAAAGCAGGGGCGTCCCACTGGGGGGAGGACCCTGTAACCTCCTGACTTGGCCATGCTCCACCATGAACCTCCCACAGGAACCAGGAGGTGGATACTACCAGCTGTTCCTGCTGCTTCTGTCACCCATGGAGAGGAAGAGCAGCTCTCCTACTTGTGCAGCAATTCAGAGATGGGGAGGCATTGCAATATGGGAGTGCTGGGGGAGCCATGGGATTTGCAGGACTTGCTCAGCATGAGAGAAGTCCCAGTGTTACCTGGCAGGCTTTGCTGGGACCCGGCACCCATGGGGGCTTTGCTTGGTTTTACCTGGGGATCCACAGTGAGGCGAGGCATGGAGGAGGCCCTCCCAGACACAGCATGGTCCTGAGTGTCCACAGGAAGGTAGTTGCCACGGTTAGAGGGCTGCACTCTTTGAAATTCCCTAACCTCTGGCTCCTGGAAATAAACACACAGCCAAGCTCTTGGGATGGGGTTGGAGCAGGACAGCATACTGTTTCTGCCCTGTTGGTGGCCAGTCACTCCACCAGGATTTCAAAGTGGTCAAAAAAGGGAGTCTAAGACATCTCTGAGTCCATCATATTGCCACTGAAAAGTAATTTCCAGTTCACAGTTTCCTGTGGGTGAGCTTAGATGTGGTGTTTGGTGGCTTGCCTGATGGTAAATTCATCTTGGACCTCTTCAGTGGCAGGGGAAAACCTGCCTGGATCTGGTGATGCCCTGACTGCCTGGGCTTTAACTCCTCCTTTTGCCAGAAGGGAAAAAATAGATGTTATTTTCTCCCCAACTCTGCTTTCTGGTCACCCATTAAAAGAAAGCCTCATGAAACCCCTATCAAAAGGAAGACCACCACCTCTGGCACCTTTGCACTTTGATTAATTCCTAATTTAGGGGACTCCTTTGTACAGCACATGGTGTCAAGGAGATGGGCAGGGAGCAACCCTGGAGATCTGCTAGAAGACGACTCTAAGGGGAAGGAGGAGTCTCATCTGCCACCTCCCTGCTGGCAGGACAGTGGTGTGACCAGGGTGGCTGGGGCAGGGGATGCCTGCCTGCATCATACATGGCTGACATAGACCCTGGGGACACGTAGTGGGCTGGAAATGCACAGTGGTACAACACTGCATCCGACAGGTGTAGGAGTGGTGCACGAATGCACACACACAGACATGGAGAAATATATACAGATACGTATATATAAATATATATATACACACACACAGACAGACAGACACTGCTGCTGCTGCTGGCTGGCATGTGTGTGAGGCTGGAGGGGTTTTGCTCCCATTTGGAGACACTTTGACAGATCAGTTTGGGATCAGGGACACCAGCACTGACAACAAAAATGAACACAAATCGGAAAACATCAGATACCATGGCTCAGGGGGGGAAAACCCACTGAAATGAGCGCTCCTGTGAAGAGAAGGATATTTTACTGCAGGACACAGCTCTCCCATGAAAAGCATTTGACACTGTCTGGTACCACTGGCCAGGGCTGGTCCAGGGATGGCTGTGTCTCCGATGCCCAGACTGGGGAATAAGAGCCCCAACTGGGGGATAAAAGGGGATGTTTGTCCCCTGCTTGGATCCATGCATGATCCAGTGGCTGCCATCACCCTGCTGTTCTTACTACCACAGGGGGCAGGACCAGCATTTCACCACTGTCCCAGCAGTGTCCACACTCCCCCCATTCCCTACAGCATCCTCGCCTCGCCGGGATGGCAGGTGAACCCCCACCAGGCAACGTTTGTAGCTTTACCAAGGACTGATGCTCCTGGTACTGTTCATGGGATGGATCCATGCAGGCCAGCTGGAAGATCTCCTGTGGCGACAATGGGCTCAGTGAGGGGAACCCACTCCGGCTGCTCCTGCAAAAATAGTCCAGCTTCAGGGAGGCCACAAGCTGGGTGCTGCTGTCACGTCTCTAGTGGCTCTGAACTGGGGAAACCTCATGCTTGCTCATCAGACTGTCAAGGCTGAGACCTCCAGGACAAATAGCATGTTCCTTGGGCTTCTGAAGTTGTGCCCAGGAAGGAGAGGACAGCAGTGCCAAAGGAGAGGACCAGTGCTAGTCCTATGGCAGCAGTGGGACATCTCAAATGCAATGCCAGCAACTTTCACCATCTCATTCCCACCTATAGGGGTGCCCCCACCCACCCTGCTCCACTGAGAGACCTGCTGTTCAATTGCTCTTGAGCTTCAAGTCTATCCCAGGCACCCCACAAAGAGAATTTGCGCTTTGTGCTGGGATGGTCCTGCAAGAAGAGCAGAGCATCCATGCAGACACCTCACCATTCCTCTTGGCCACTTCTGCTGCTGATGGTGATGCTGACACACACCAGACACCAGGAATCCTTCAAAAGCTTTATGCCAAGAGCTTTTGGACCCAGTCTGGGTTTGCACAGCTCTTTGCAGCTCTTTAACCCTCTTTGACCCAGAGAACAAAAGGAGGAAAAGAAAAATTATGGGAATACTCACAGGCCTGAGAGGGTGTCTTGCTGGAGGTAAGGCATAGCCTTGGCATTTGAGATGATTTCTTGTGGCAAGGAGGACGGCTCCATGCGCTGGAACATGGGAGCATTTTTCTGTATGTAAGAAAGGAAGGAGCTGAGACTGTAGGAAAAGCACCAAACAAACCTCCACTGCTTGGGAAAGTGAAGGTGTGCTCATCTTTGCTGCTGGAGACTGAGGATGCAGGCCTGTGTCTTTTAGTCACCAAACCTCAACCTGCACCTCCACCTTCATCCCTCAGCAGCATCCCAAGCAGCCAGCTGCACATTTGGTTGGGATATGGCAGAAAGCAGCAAGGTTGTTCTGAACATCCCAGTCTTACCCACCGCATGCCCTTCGTGAGCCTCACCTGCTCCTCCAGCTGCTGCCGCTGCTTCTTGGCTTTGCTCTGCTTGTAGTAATCCATGATCATCATAGCTGCATATATTTTGCCAACAGTCAGGTCAGAGGCTGAAAGCATAAGAGTGAACAAATGGAGACACTTGTGAGTTAACAGAAACAGCAGGTCGGAGGGCACCGTTGTGGATTTCAACCCTGCTGTAGAATAATCCTGACAACCCTCAAACTCTGCTCACCGCTTCAAAAGAGAGAGTGAGATAAACACCAAGGTCCAGGGATGTGGACTCAGCGCCCAGACAGAGGCGAAGAGCCAGAGCTCCAGCTGAGGGATACCTGGGGAAGTCTGTAAGTCTCCTGCCCTTATATTCTCCAGATATGATTTACAGGACATTAGGGATTTTGTCACTGGAAATTGTGCATTTTTCAAGGAGGCTCCCAGGCAGGCAGAGCAAGGCAGAAGTCAGCCTCCAGCAACACAAACCCTTTCCCACTTCTCTCCCATCTGGAACTGAGGATCAGTTCTCTTTGGGTAAAAGCTACTGCAGGTATGAAACTTAGCAGTGATGACAGTCCCCCCAGAGACTCACTTTTTGGCATGGGTACCAAGAGGTCAAGCATCTTCTGGGACAGGTGAGGCCAAATGGTCAGGATCTCCTTTTGAAGCTCAGAGTCTAACTGCTGCCAGTCTGCACCACCTTCAACAGCAGAGGAAAAGAAAATGGTCAACCTACATCAAGACCTGGCAACAGTGTCCAGTGAAAAATACCACTTTCCCATCCTGAAGAGAGGTTCACAATCAGCAACCACCTCTCTCTGGGCTGGGAGGGCCATCTTGCATCAGCCAGCCTGGTCTCCTACTCTCAAAGGGAAACTTTCCTACCACCCCTTCCATATGTGCCTCCATCTCCCCATCCCCTGCCCTCCTACTCAAAGCTGCCATCTTCAAGCTTGCCTTGGGTCCGTCTCTGCGGCTCCAATCCTACTCCAGCCCACACACACCTGCTGCTGCCCCACTTTCTCTCTGCTGGTGAGCAGATCATGTGCTGGTGAAAGAGCAGTTTGCTTGAAATCCTTAAATACTCAAATCTGCTGAGCTTAGGAAGACAGAGGCTCAAAGGGAGCTGTCAACACCAGCCAATTGGAGATACTCAAACCAAGGCAGATCTGCTGAGCTGTAGGAGATCTGGTTTCAAATCTATACTTTATCTAGAGAGGTTTGAACCCAAGGAGCTGTCTCAGCAATGGGCCTTCGATGCTCTTTTGCCCTGGGTTAGGTTTTCTTCTACCAGCTGAGCTATTCCCATGCGACATTGTATTTCAAAGTGGCACGTTTCTGCAGAAAGCTTTTGATCTGGTGAATCAGAACGTTAGCAGCAACAACAATAAAACAGGCTTTCCTGCTCTGAACATTTTATCTTCTCTGAGAGACAGATATTTCTGTTCCCCAGCCCTAGGCAGCAGAGCACATGCGATCTTTTCCGTCTTTGGGGAGGTGGGGAATTTCCTCAGTCCCCCTTTACACAGTGGACATCAAGCTGTTTCTACTGTCTGGAAGTAGCTCCCAGTGGAAAACTGGCCACATCTTCCCTGAGGACATAGTTTCTTCTGCAAAAAGGGGCAGAAGTTTTCTTGTTCCTGGCAATCTCTTAAACCCATGTGCCAGGCTGAGGGCAGCTGAACCCCAGCTTGGCTGTGATGCTGTCAGCCTGTACTGGGAGGGCTGGACAAGATGACCTTTGAAAGTCCCTTCCAGCTCAATGAGTTCTATGATTCTGTAACACTGACCACACTGAGACCCTCCTGGCTCTGCCCTCAACCTACTCCACTGGCCTTACCTTTGGCAATTTTGATGTCCAAGGCTGTGCGTATCAGTGCCATCAAGGTGGAGGTGAAATGGACCGTCATGTCCTCGGCCACAGGCATGTTCATCAGCACCAGTCTCTGCGCAAGAGAGAGAAAAAAACAGCGGACGGAAAACAATATCGAAAAACACATCGACCAGGCTGAAGGAAAAAGAAATTAAACATTAAACAAAAGGGAAAAAAAAAATAAAAAGCAACAAAGAGTGTCAAAACAGCACAGCCAAAAAAGAAGGGCAAGGATCACCCCGCCACCAACCCCCAGCCTCTTCCACCCCAGGACACCGGCTCACTGCCTTCCAGGGCTCCTCCTGCACCCCAGGAACAGCCCCTGAGCCCCCTTCCCCACGGCACCAGGGCTTCCATGGCACCTCCCGGCACTTTCAGGAAACCACACCTCATCTCTCAGGGATGCAGGCGTGGGGAATGCTCAGGAAGGGGAGATGGGGCTCAGGTTTCCATTCCTGGGAGGTTTGGCTTTCCAGCTCTCAACCCTTCCCACCTGGGTCAGGGGAGAGGAGGGTCCCTAACCTTCAGGGACTTCGAATTGTCTGGATTCCTCTAGCATGCTACATCCTGGCGCTCCCTTTTTTGCGTCTTTCAGAGATGAAGTTTGCCAGCACATGCACAGGGTCTGAATTATCCAAGGGTGAGGAAAGGAAGGAGGGGTAAAAAAAGTGCAGAAGGAAAGAGAAAAGTGCAACCAAGGCAGGTTAGACACGCCATGCTCCTTCCCCACCCTGGGCAGGCGGGGTGCAGATTGAAGTGACCAGATCCACTTTCCAGAGAGTATATTTTGCTTTGTGAATATCTCAGGTCATCCCTTCCCTGACCATTCCTTTCCACCCAGGTTCTCATGTCCCTTCCCTGCCTTCAAGCCTCCTGTTTTCCCCTGGAAAACTGTGATGTTGGATGTATGCAAGCATGAAGAAACGTGAGAGTTGGAGAGGGTGGCAGCATGTCTGCAAGTGTGCTGAGTCCCCCCCATCCCCCTTTACCAGCCCTGAATGCTGCTGGAAAAGCTGCAGGTAGCAGCCTGCAGCCAAGAAGAGCTTCAGATCGCTCCAGACCTGTGCAAGACACTGTTCTCTAGCTTCAGGTCATGCCCTAACAGCTGCTACCATCATCAAAGCCACGCAGCTCCCATTCCATGTCCTTTGGGTCTTCCCACACTCCTGCTCCGTGTCTGTGCAGCTGGGGGCAACCTATGCCTGTGCCACCAGATGACTGCTGGCCACCATCCCAGGGGGAACAAAGAGGTAAAACTCAGAGGACTGACACCTTCTGAAGGCACCTAGCTTTACATTGCACAAGCCATCCTTGGAATAGATTGTGCTGATGTGCTTGGCTCCTGCACTGCAGAGCTGCTCCTACAGGAATCATCCTTTGCTGCCTGCCTGCTTCCCACCTCCATGGGCTTTAGCCCTGCTTTTGCACTGTCTGGGACAAGGCTGGCTCTAAGTCCACAGGATGAGCTTGGGACAGTGAGCTCCTAAAGACATTTCACAGAATCATAGAATGCATTGAGTTGGAAGGACCTTCAAAGGCCATCTAGTCCAACCCCCCTGCAGTAAGCAGGGACATCCTGCACTGTATCAGGTTGCTCAGAGCCTCATCAAGCCTGGCCTTTAATGTCTCCGAGGACGAGGACACTCTCCTAAATGTGCTACAAGTCTGCTCCTCACCTCATCTTCTCTAGCCCTCCTACTTCCACACTGTTGCTGACCCTGCTCCTCTTCTTTCACTGGGGTCTTCCACTCCAGAGCTCCCTGGGCTTGCAAGTGACCACAGCAGCGTGACATGCGTGGGTAGTGGAGACCAGCCAGTATGGCCTGGACTCTTCTGGGCATTCCAGGCTCCCCCAGATCCAAGCTAAATATGCGTTGGATGCCCCCAACGCCTCCTCCCCAGCTTCCCCCAGCCCCACCACCCGCAGCTCCCTCCAGCCCCAGCTCCTGCTCAGCTCTAGCCCCCATAAAAGGAAGGGTTGATCTACCTTATAGGCCACTTTGGAAGGACATCTCTTGCCGAGGCCTAGCGGTGGTGACATAAGAGTCAGCATTTCATACATCTCAGTGTAATGGATTCGGCCACTGCTCATGAAGGGGGAAGGGGAGGGAGGGAGATGCAGAGAGAGAGGAGGCATTCCCAGAGAGCGGAAAAAACGTACAAACGGAAATAGTACAGGAAAAACAGGAGAGAAAAAACAAACGGACAAACAGGAAAAGAACAGGAAACCCGTTAATCAAGGCAAATCATACATGAGAGACTGTCCTGATGTGGATTTATAGCACTGCTCACACAGACCCAGGAATGCCGGCAGAAAGCGACTCACCCCTCTCCTCTCTGCTGCTGGCCTCAAGCGCCTGCCTCACTAGCAGTCTGGGGGTCCTTCTCTGAGCTCAATCCCTTTCCTAAGGCCCTCCAGCAGCCCCCACCTTGTCCCACAGGTTCCAGGGCTGTGTGTGAGTGGTATAAATCAGATACACGGCACTCAAGCCATGGGTTATTTGAGAGAAGGGTGGTTTGCACCACAGTGCTCCGTGGCCTCTGTAGCGTCTTCCCTCCCGGGGTGGGGGGCCTGGGTGTTGCTTTGCATGGCCACCTAACCCATAGCCAGAAGGCAGTGTATCCCCAGCTCATAAGTCTATGCAATTGGGAGGCAGCATCTTGCATAGAAGGCAGTGGGCCAGGGTCACTTGTCAAAAGAAGATGCCCAGTTGCTTCCATCTGGCTCTGCGGATGGACCGCTTTCCCCACCATGCACTAGTGCAAAAGGCATGCTGAAGTGGCTGGAAAAAAAAACAAAACAAAAAACAAAACTGGGAGGAAAAAGTTGTACATGCCATGCTCCCGCCCTGGCTCTCTCCCACATGCGGCTGCAAGTTCCACCAGGTTGGAGTTTAAAGAGTCTCAGCAGAGGCAGCTGTTTGGGCCTTCCAACATTGGGGTACATTTGGGTTTCCCAAGGGAGACAGCTAGGATGAGCCCTCCACCTCACGTTCCTCTCTTTGTAAAGGTCTGCTTGTGATTTCTACCAAAAACGGGCCACCTGATGATGCCTTGTGCCAAGCTGAGACATGTGGACTGTATCTTTCTCTCCCTGCACATCCAGAAGGCCTCTCAGATACAATTCCCCCACAGATCCTGGGCTCAGCCACCTCCTCTTCCTCTCCTGCTATGCTTCTGTTCTCCAATACCACGCTCAGGATGATTAATGGGCAAGGACAACCTTGCTTCAATGAGGATGATAGGATGCCGATGGAGAAGAACATGTCTCAGCTGGGGTGGCCTGGCAAAAAGTAAAGCACTCCCCACAGCATCCCATCCTTTTTCCTACCCATGTGCTCATAGAAGCATGGAAAGGAGAAGATATCTCCTCTTCTACCATAAGTTTGGAAGTAGACCCCTGGCCAAAGAGACCCTCGCCAAGATAAGTCCTGACATTCTGGATGTGAACCAGAGATGGTGATGACCCTATTTGGAGTGCAGACACAGAACAGGCTGGGCAAGCCATCCGCTTTGAGACCTGATGCACCTAAAACAGGTCACAAAGAGGGTTGATAACAGCACTGGAAACCATGAAGTGAGATGACAAAGAGGAAATATGGAGGACCAGGAGACTGTAAGCAGTATCTTGTGCTCTGACTTGAGGTGTCAGATGGGGAGAAGACGACTCTATAATTTTCATGCTCAAGAACTTTGTAACAAAAAGTTGATCTTCCACTCGTGCTTCCTGACAGGGGGATTTTACCATCTCCAGCACATCAGAAATGTTCTTCTGTACTGAGATTCTCTGCACAAGGAAGGAGGAATGTATCCCTTTGAAAGGAAGAGTTTGCATCAGTAACCAAGAAGAGCTGCAGCAGAACCATGCTGTTTTCACAGACAGGCTGCAAACTTTGCTGCTGCTCTGAGCAGAGACATTAAAGCTTTTTGAGCAGCAGAGTAGTGCCCAGAGACCACATCCCCATGGACTGAAGCACAGAAAGGCACGTGTAATGACATCCATCTCAATAGGACAGCTCCCAAGAGCATCCTTGATGGGAGAGTTGGCCATCTGTCCTGTGTTTGCCCTCTGGCTATGGCACAGGGTGGCCTGTACAAAAACCAGGAAGTAATGCCTCAGTCTTGGTGCTCTGAGAGAGCCCTGTGAGTGATGAAGGAGAAAATCTGGGGGACATCTGTCCTCATGTGGTTAGGAAATAAGCACCATACTGTTCCAGGCTGCTAGAGCAGCAGAATATCAAGTGATGTGAGACTCCATTTAGAAATATGGGACTTCCACTGAGACAAAAATGTCTGTGGAGGATTTGCCTGGCCCATGACAATCTTAAGGGCTACTTCTATGGGGCAAAAGTGATGCCTACCTCCTGGCTCTTTTTTGCATCACTTCTAGAAGCAAATGGGTTGAAGAAAGGCAGAGAGAGCCCCGAGGAGTGGAGCTGGCTGCCAGGATGCAGTTCCAAGAAGATGCGATTACAAGATCTGCTCTTCCTAGCATAAGGAAGTCTTTCTTCACCAATGCCTCTTTGTTATCCCACTTGTGGATGGCCTAGCAGGTATGCTTCTATACCATGCTGCACCTCTATGCAGCTTTCTGAACTCCACAAAGTGTAGTCTCCTCTTATTGGCCCACCACTCCATGAACATGATGGTGTTTGTTTCCGCATGCCATCACTGTTGCCTATCCTGCCTGGCAGGATAGGGGTGTGGGCTTCAGGGAAGGTCAACATGTGCACCATGATGTGCAGGACAGGTGAGCAAGTTGGGTTGGCATTTTGGAATCTGGACCATGTTGAACATGTCACATTGGTTTTCTTTCTTCATCAGTTGCTTTTTGTGGAATTGTTCCAGGTCAGCAGGAACTCCTGAAAATCTCTATAGCCATGAAATATCCACAGGGAGTAGGAGACTGAAGTAAGACAAGAAAGAGATAGGTATTGTCTCACTTACATGACAGCAGAAGCTGGTCCCATTCTTTCTGCCGCCTCCTCCTTCACTCCTCCATTCATCCCACAGAGTCTACAGAAAGCTCAAAATGCTGCAGAACTCCCCCTTCCCAGGAAGCATTGCAGGTACCCTTCTGAGCACCAGGTGATCCAGCTTAGAAGAGCAGTGTTTCCCAGTAAAGCCCTGATGTCAATCAAGAAAGACCATAAAATCCTCCTAAAGATGTCTTCTGTCTCCAGGGACCTGAGAAAGTGTCCTCAGCAAAGCCCTTTACTGGAGATGCAACAGAGAAGAATGGAAAGACAGCAAGGATCTCTTCTTTGAACAAATGAACTGACATCTGTGAAGGAAATTTCCTATCCCTAAATACTTCTTCACAAATGAGATGACTGAGCTTTTGAGTGTTGCTTTCTCTGCTTTACTTCTGATGGTCTACTTCAAAACTTCAAATGTGTGCATCATCTCCTTCACGAGCTGCAGAGGGTGACAGACCTGTTCCAGAAATGCTGACTGGAAGACACATTTCTGATATGGTGAGAAGGATGTGGTGGCTACTTCATGTTGCTCTTAAGTAACCCTCTTATTTTCAGAGCTAAGATCAAGGGCCAAGTATATCTCCTCAGATGCTGTGAGGGATGCAGAGGGAAAAACAATCTCTGCAGCTTATCCTTTCATGCCATGGACACAGACATAGCTGCTGTGGCACTTTGGAGAAGGCAGCAGACACAGGATTTTGCACAACTGTTGCCACAAAATAAAATAAAATTAAAAGGCACAAAATTAAAAGGCACATGGACTTATGGCCAGCAACCAGGAGCTTGGCTCAGGCAGAGAGAGAGGAGCTGTTAAGCTCCAGAGATGTGCCCAGGTGCCAACACCTCCCAAACAGGTCCAACAAGCAAAGGGCAAGACTAGCAAGAGTCCTGATCCCCACAGACATTGTCGTGTATTCTTCCTACATTCAGGGAAGAGTCTGTATGGCATAGCACAGTGTCACCCGGGGAGTGGGATCACCCTGGCTTCCCTGTCCTCCCCCCAGTCCTCCTCACTTTCCAAAACAACAGCAAAGTGTGTGACATTCTCCTGCCTTTTCTCCCCAGGAGCAAACCACATCTAAGTCATCAAAAAAATTCCTGCTGGCATGCGAGGGCACTTTGAGATGCAGGGATGGTGGCACTTGGCCTGGCACCCTTCAGGGGCTCTCTGCGCTAATGGTGATTGGGCAAGTGGCTGGCCTGGGGGACACAATTTGTCATAACCCACCCTGGGAGACTCTGAGCCCCTCCTGGCCCCACTCATGCCTCCACTTTAGGGGACAGCTGCTGGCTCTGGGAGGCCGTGGACCTCTTTAAACTCGAAGGAAAGCAACATCAGGGTTCCCTCAGGAGGCGCGGTGGCGGTGGAGCGGAGGGGAAGGAGGAGTGGATGGTGCGTCCCGTGGCCAGGTTGTGGCAGAGGACTGGGAGGCAAACCTTGCACGCCACCCTGTAGGGGCAGTTCTCTCCTAGGCCCAGAGGAGGCGAGATCACCCGTACTAATTTGTACATATCCTTATACGAGATCCTGCCGCTGCAAAGGAAGCACAGGTGGATTAATAGGACACTGAGAGAGCAGATGGGAGGATGGAGAGCTTAACTGGGGAATCCTGGGACCACCTGTGGGGCAAGACCCTCCGGGATGCATGGCTCTTCTCTTTCTGGCTCTGTACTCCAGAGAGGGGAAAATTGTGAGCATCAGCTACTGACTTCTCCATCATGAGTCAGCTCCTACCTCCTTACACTGATGCATCTTGACCCAGGAGAAGGACAGTTTTGACAGTGAACACACCCCATTACCTTTCCTTATCTTGCCCCTGACCACCTATGTCTGGTGGGAGAGGGCTGGTGTTTTAGACAGGGTGAGCCTGCAGCTTGGTTCGCTTCTAGCTACCATGATCCCTCCGGGTACATTTGTGGCCCATCACACCACCAGAGAGCCTGCCCTTGCATGGTCAACTCTCTGGTCCTCACAAGGTCCCAAAGAAGTTGGCAGCTGAGTCACTTGTATCACCAATGCCTGGGGAACCTGAGATGGGGAAAGATAATGTGTCCAGCTGGTGACTGGTGGCTGTGACACTAGCACCTAGGTCTCTCACAGTCCAGTCCTGTGCTCTGATCACCAGACCACACTCTGCCAAGGGCACACATTATTAGAAGTAAACTCTCCCATACACACACCCCTTCTCACCTACAGAGGCACATCTCTGGGCACAGTCATTGCAAGAAATGTCCTGTATCCCTCCTGCACCATTTGAAATAACAAAGCAATCGAGGTGGAGAGCTGGCAGGAGAGGGTGCAAGGGCTGTTGGATGCTAAGCACCCTGCTTCTCTCCAGACCAGAGTCCTTTGGGAAGCAAGACCGCGTGGGGTGGAAGTGCTGAGGTGCAGTGTGCTGCAGCCTCCTGGGCATCCTTAGACAAGCTTGAAGGGAAACCATGTGAGGATGCAGGGACCAGCATTACCATCCTACCTGGCACCTTTGCCTTTGGTTTCTCCTTGCTCTTGTCCCATCCCCTCTCCATTGCTGGACAGATTTAACCCAACCATTCCTAAACCCTACTGGTGTTGGGTGATCTCCCAGAAAGACCTTCATGTGATGGTACTGATGTCAGGATGCAGAACTGCTTCCCCACTCAGATGGTGGGATCCGTTTGGTTGTACTCACCCATTCCACACCCAGCAATGGAGATTAGGGGTTGCCCCCATCAGCACCATCAGATCCTGCACATCCCCTAACCACTGGCCAAGTATCATGAAGAAATAGCAGGGATTGCTCAGAATCAGAGCAGTAGATGGCATTGGCAGGACAGTCCAGGCGTAACCTTTTCAGTGTCTGAACTGGATACCCATGCCATCAACATGGGAGGCAAGAGTCAATGATGCAAAGAAATCCTTCCCAAAAGAACATGGGTGAGAAGCCCCACAGCAAGCAGCTGGATGTTTCACAGCTCCCACCTCCTCTCCCTTCTCTAGTTGTCCATCAGGACATCTACTCACCTGTACTGATCTCTCCCCCTTACACAAGGCACAGTTGTCCACTAACAAGCAAACCCATGTGCCTACAGGGATCTTACACACCACCAAGAATGCCAGAGGAGGCCATGCAGGGAGAAACCTGCCCAGCATTGAGCTGCACAAGGTTGGACAAAAATGGTGGAGGAAACTGTACCAGGAGCTAATGATTATTAACCATTAAAAAAATATTTTGGCTGGAGTTGGTCTCTTGAGGGGCTGGGTATTAGCAGTGGTAGTGAACAGACTCCAAAGGGAGAGCATGAGGCTGTCAAGGGCTCTTGAACTAAAATCACTCATGATCCCTAACACTGTGGGGTGGGTCATGGCTCCAGAGAAGCTGTCACTGGGCTTGGGGAGGGAAGCAGGGGCCACAAAAGATGCTGGAGCTAAGTAGAGGACAGCTATGCTCTCAGAGGTGCTGAGTGCTCCACACTGCCCTGGGGATACTGCAGATCTCCCCATGAGAACAGCAGAGAGCTACTCCTCTAGCAGCAGCAGCAAGACTAGAGCCAAAGCCCGGCCACCAGGAGCATGAAGGGCTGCTGTGAACTTGTTCCATTGCTGGGAACATGATGCCACCTGCAAAAAGAAGCCATGTTTGGTGGAAGCCTCAGCAGGAAAGGCATGAGTGAAGGAGAAAAAAGTCCTCCCAGTGTAAGAACACAATTTCCTAAAGGTCCTCCACAGGTGACTTGGCAGGAGCCCAGCAAACCCCCAGCATTTTCCTCATTGCTGGGAACAAGCTAAACTCAGCCCTGCTTTAACAGGGAGCTGCAGGTGCTGGGGACTTAGGTGATGGAGTTGGTCTCAGAGCAGAGGCACCCAACTGGTAGACAGGCATAGGGAGGGAAGATGAGAGGGACCTGCCTGCTGGCCAGAAAGAGAAGAGAAGGAACTTCCAGCAGCCAGGATAAACAACGTGGTAAACCATGAACATCACCCAAGATGCCCATGCTGCCAGGGGTTGTAAGAACCAGCTGCTGCCCTTGTAATGAGCGAGTGAGAACAGCCCCTGCCTGACCATCTCAGGCGTCACAGCCAGTTTCTGAGAGCAGAACATGGAGATGCCTGTTTAAAATCAACACCAAGAGGTTGTTCATGACAGAAGGAGCTGGCTACATACCACGCTGCTCTGTCATACTCTGCCCAGATCCGGACAAACTCATCTAGATGGTGAGGTCCCAGGATTGAGGAATCACGAGTCAGGTATTCAAAATTGTCCATGATGACAGCCACGAACAAGTTGAGCATCTAAGTGAAAGGGAAAAACGCAGAGAGAAGGGGAAGTAGGGGTAGAGGGAACAGAGATGACAGTATGGTAGGAGTGCAGAATGGGGGGAGGGTGATGAAAGGGGGCCCCAGGGCTGTCAGGGAGGAGGAACTCACCAGGAAGGAGCAGAAGAAGATGAAGGAAACAAAGTAAACATAGGCCAGGTCAGTGCCGCAACGCTCATTCTCATTCTGCCCAGATGTTGCTGTCGTGTCTGGCTCACAGCCTTTGCCCTCCAGGCAGGATAGCATGATCTCCTGCCATGCCTCTCCCGTGGCACTCCTGCACCCAACACAGAGGGGCATGGGGGAAGATGCCCACTGAAGAAACCTCACAAGAAGCTCCACAACCCCCTGACCAAATGAAATCCATTTCCAGCATGCAGAGGGGTGAGGCACCAGATCAGCAGTGACTGAGCTGGACTCATATAAGCCATGTCAGGCTGTAACTCCTGGCACATGGGGCCAACTCTCCCCAGCCAGCTAGTCCAATGAAGTTGGAGACAGACATCTTTTTTTGGGGCAGGTTAGAAGGGAAAAAGGGCATTCCCAAGTTCCTGTGGCCATGTGTATGCCCAGTTGCTCTCCAGCACCAAAAGCTGACACCCAACTAACAGCCTGCTGTGAGAATCTGCCCATCTCCTGTCGCGGCTGCACCCAAAAATGCTGCCAAAGGAGATTCCTGTGCTTACTTACCTAAAGAGGAGCATGAGGGAACCCAGGAAGCTGCGAAAGTTGTTGTGCCGGTTAATGTGGCTTTCCTCATCGAGTTTGATATTGCCAAAAACCTACAGGACAGAGAAAAAGGGCTCAGTTAGTCAGGGAAAAGCACAGCAATTGCAGGTTCACCTTCTCTGCAGGGACCCATCCTGCCCTATGTCCATCATCCTCAGTGGAGCCAGTCCCCAAAGAAGCCTCTCTGTGCAGTTCCTTCTGGAAAAGCACCCCAGCAAATGCACACTGGCACACAGCCAGCACACCAAGGAGCTGGCACCGAGCAGCCATCAAGGGAAGGAGACTCTCCTCTCCTCCTCTCCTCGGCAGGGATCTGTGGTAGGCGGCAAAGGCTGTGAGAGGCCGAGCTGCCATGGAAACAGGAGCATAAAGAACCTGGGATCAACTGAGTCCAACCTCTTCATGTCCATCTCTCTGCTGTGCTACAGACAGCACCTGAGCACCACACTATCAGTCTCAAGCATGCTGGAAGCATAGGAAAACCATCCTGGGTGGGTGCTGGGTCCCAGAAACTCCTTTAGGGAATTTTTCCATTGATGGGGAACTGGTCTGTGATGCTGAGGTTGGGCACAGTGCTATAAACAGGGTGGGGAAGGAGGCAGAGCGACTGCTGACCCACCACAGACAGCCAGACACTTTGGGACTACCACGCCCAGGGCCAAAAGAGGCAACTCAGCCCCAAACATGGACAATATCCTAATGACAACCCCCAGCCAAGGCCATATTAGAATGTAACGAATGTTCATAATGTGCCTCAAATAGGAAAAATGTTCTGTTATTACTGTAAAATATTTAATCCACTTTCTGTGAACCTAAAAATACACTAACTGCAGAGTATTTTTTTCCCTGTGAAGGTTTTTTGGAATGTGTAATTGTAGAATATTTTCTGCCTCCAGCTATTTTGCTCAAATAACGCCCACAGACTTTACTGCTTGGGGATTTGTTCACAATGGTGTTAAAAAAAAAAATCAAAATATAAAATAAACCAAATACTACCACACGGCAGGGGGGAGGAGGCAGGGGTGGAGGGGAAAGTTGAGTTGGATGGCAGTTGTTCAGCACAGAGAACACCTGGAGACATTGCTGAGATGTGTAGAACAGAGCGGCCAAACCCAGCCACGAGACTCTCTCGAGGTGGGAGAGCGGAGGTGGAAGAGACTAAACACTGGCCCTGCCAAGCAGCAAGAGCAGGGGCCGCTGTGCTGCCTGCTGCCTCCCCAAAATCTCCCTGTCCATGTAATGCTATTGGGTACTGCAGCAGCTCACTCATCAGGCAGTTCCACATCCAGAGCACTCATCATTGAAGATGCGTTGTCAGATCTTCAGCGTGGGCATTTAGTCACCATGGAACAGAGCCAGCCCCACACGGCACGTGTAAAGCAGAGGGGTTTAGCTCACATGCTTCTGATTTACCAGCTGGAGCCTGGAAACCTAACTTCTTCCCATGATCTGCAGATCCCCTCCATCTCATAGGTCCTGGCAGGCCCCTACACCCAACAGTCCAAGCAGATCATCAGCAGCATGGCTACAACAGAAACCCTTTGCAGAGGGACAAGGCAGACAGGAGGCTGCAGGGATCACCGATTCCCACCCATTCAGATGGGAAAGGCAGAAGGCTTGTCACCAGGTCCCTCAGGCATGAAATCAATCTCATGGGGGAGCAGCTAGGGAATTGGAGATATGGTGTCATTTCTAAATCAAGGGGGTTGAGGGAGGGTGTGATTTGAAAGCAGTCATCACACAGGATGAGCCCCCAAGGCCACTTCTTCAAGGGTGTAAGTTGGGAAGGCAGCTGCAGAGCTTGACTGAACAAGCCAGTGGCAGGTTCCCCCGAGACTGTGGCTCTGCAGCTCCCAAACAAGCTGTTCCACCCACAAGACATTCCCAGACACCATGATCAAGTGAAGCAATAGCGGGCAGGCACCAGGCTGGCTGCCATGAGTAACACTGAGGACATGCTGGTCCAGCCTGTCTGCACCAGAGAGATGCACACTGACATGTCTGTGCTCACCTGCATCCCAATGATGGCGTAGATGAAGAAAAGCATGGCAATCAAGAGGCAGACGTAGGGGAGGGCCTGCAAGATAAGCAGATGAGTCATCTCATTTAGCACAGGTCCAGCTCCAGAGTAGTACGAAAAGCACAGCGAGCAGGTAAAGCTCTTACAAGCCAAGAAGTCAGCAAGATTTTGGGAACAGATGGATTTTGGGAATAGTGCCCCAGCACCATGGCCTAGGAGGAGACCAGGGGAAACATGGCTTACCTTGAAGGACTGCACAAAGGTCCAGAGAAGGATACGGATGGTATAACCCTGGCGCAGCAGCTTGATGAGCCGAGCAGCCCGGAAAAGCTTCAGGAAACTCATGTTGAAGCTGCTAGTGTTCACCAGCTAGGAAAAGAAGAGAGGGTCAGAGGGAGGTGGGAGCCCCCCACCCCACAGTGGTGTGCCCCACTGCTCCCAGCCCCTGTCTCACCTTGGTGTCTGTCAGGATGATCTCTGTTATGCTGCCGATGACAGTGATGAAGTCAAAGATGTTCCAGGTGTCCCGGAAATAATTCTGCAAAAGACAGAAGGGGAATACAGATCTCTGAGCAACCTCATCTAGAGAAAGATGTTCCTGCTTCCTGCTGGGGAGCTGAACTAGATGGTCTTCAAAGGCCCCTTCCAACTCAATGCATTCTATGATAAAATGATCTGAGCTGGGGTACTGCAGGTCTGAAGGGCACTGGGCCACAGGCCAAGAATGCTCATGGACAATGGTGGTGATGGCAGTGATCTTGCTGCCCACTTGTATGTATCCACGGCCTGAAGCACCTGGGATAGTGGCAGACCTCAGCATGTCTGCAGGCAGTAGCTTCTCCTGGAAGATGGATAACTCATGCATCCAACAGGTCCAGTTGGTGAACAGGAGCAGGAAAAGCAGCCACAGCCAGCCCTGCTCAGGCTGCAAAAGCTCATCACGCTGGCCCTCACAGCCACTGGGAGCAGGAAGAGTGGCTAGAAACCCTCCTGCTATGGGATCTCATCTTCCAGCATGGGTCAGAAACCAGAAACTAGATAAGAACAAATGCAACATTCACTCTGAAGCAGCAAAGAGAAGCTAAAGAAATGGCTTCAAATCTTGAATAAGCATCTGAAGATCTGAGAACTGTGAATTAGGCAGGAAGAACTAAATGACTGATTCTAACCAAAAAGCAGCTTTCAGGCTGGGACCAAAAATAAAGAACAACAACCTCACATTATTAACACCTTCCCTCTGTGATTTGTGTGCTGCCAAAGTCCAAATTAACACCCTTGTCAAGAACAGGAGCAGATGCTCACCAGGAAGCCAAAAGCGATGATCTTGAGAACACACTCCAAGGAGAACACCATGGTGAATGCAATGTTCAGGTACTTCAGGGCCAGCTCATAGGTGTATGGAGCAGAGTAGTACTGATGGAAAGAGAGAGACATGGCTAACTAGGAAGGGGTCTGCCAACCTCCTGGCTGGTGATTGTCCCAGGGAACACCTGTGGTGGTCTGTGTGCCTTGCTCTGGGTGCTTCAAGGCCATCTTCTCTTTCCCCTCTCCACCCTCTCCCAGGACAGCTGCTCCTTCTAAGGAAGCACAGAGTAAATCCAGATTTTTCTGCAGTAGTTAGTAAGTTCAGATTGTTTGGATCCTCTAATATAGGCACAACCTCCTCTCTGGTCTGGGACACATAGTGTTTCAAGTGACTATGCCAAGGGATTGCATGTTCAGATTCTGTCTCAAAGCATCTCCTAAGACAACCAAAATATCCTCTGGCTCCATCCATGATGGGCCCTCCTTCTCCCCACTGTCTCCAACAGTACAGGCTCACTCTGACTGGCTCTGACTCACCTTCATCATCAGCACCACAGTATTCAACGCTATCATGGCCATGATGGTGTACTCAAACGATGGGGAGACCACAAAGTGCCAGACTCGGTACTGGAAGGTATGTCGGTTCTGGGGCATGTACCGTGTGAGGGGCTTGGCACTGATGGCAAAGTCAATACAGGCCCTCTGGAATAAAATAATGTGCATCAGATCCTGGCCAATGGTAACACAGGGGACAGTGGCTGTCATATTTCTTTCCTTCATAGGCAGGTGGGTGGCTCATGGGTTTCTTACTCCTTTTCAACACTTAAGGAACTTCAAGCTCACAAACCTATGGAATCATCCTCTTTCCCCCTCCCCAGATCGTACCTCGTTCTTCTCCAAACTGCACTCCTCCATCATTTTGTCTCCTTGCTCTTGGAATGTAATGATGATGAGAGCCACGAAAATGTTGACAAAGAAGAAAGGGAAGACCACAAAGTAGACAACATAAAAAATGGACATCTCCATGCGGTTGCTGCGGCTGGGCCCGCGGTCCTCCTCAGTCACATCCACCGAATGCTGCAGCACCCTGTGGGCAGACAGGTGAAGAAAAACAAGCAGAGACGTGCCCATCAGGACCACCAACACCTGGCACTTCTCACAAGGCCAGCTCTGGCTGCCCACACTTGTAACAATGGTAACATAACCTGTCTTAACGTGCTCTACAAGGACAACCCTTCCAAGTGGCTACAGCTCGTTTTACGGTGCTTTTCCTGTGACCCTGAAGGAAAAAGGATTTTCCAGTGCTCCACATACAGAGAAAAAAAATACCCAAGCTCACATCAGCATGAAGAAAGTGCTAATCCTATAGTCATCTCTAAACTTGACCTAAGATATACCTCAGGGCCATACAGGAGAAGGGATTATCTACAATTCAGTCTCTGAGGAGGAAACTAACTCCAGTCATGGTCCTAGTTCTTTTGTCCTCACATAACGTGTCATCCCCTCTTCTCCACCTCCCTGCCCAGCAATTTGTCTCTCAGTCTGACCTGGCTGTAACCAGTTATTAACCTAGTGGGGATGTCCCCAACCTAATTCAAGGGAGCTGGATGGAATAGAATACTCACTGGGGCCAACCCTCGCCAGTGGAGACCGTGAACAGGGTAAGCAAAGCCCAGATGATATTGTCATAGTGAAACTCATGGCGTTTCCATTCGCGGCACTTCACTTCCATCTTGTTCTTCTCATGGTCCACATAGTTCCCTCTGCAAGGTTGGGAGAGAGCACTGACCTTGCTTTTTACACTGCCAGACTATGATACAGTGGTATTAAACCCCAGGGGTGGCATGTGTGTGTGGTGTGAAGGGGTCACCTCTCCTCCTGCAGGGCTGGAGGGAGAAATGGGGAGAGGCTGGACAACAGCTAGGGAGAAGAAGAAAAGGGGACAGCAAAAGGGAAGGAAGAAGGAGGGAAGAGAACAGAAGCAAAATACAGGGTTCTGTATCCCATGCAAGGATGTGCAATGCTGATACAACAAAGGGGACAGGACTCAGCCTATGCCATCCACCCCAAGGGACTACAGCCAAGAGTGAGTCATGACTCAACCAGGAACCACAAAAGACATTACCCAACACCCTGCCTTTGCCAGAAGTGTCAGCAGCATTGGACCTATGAACAGAGCACCTACATGCAGTCCTTCTCTGTGTCCTTAGAGCTGTCAGTGCAGTAGAAAAATTTCCCCTTGAAGAGCTGGACAGCAATGACAGCAAAGATGAACATGAAGAGCTTGTAGACAATGAGGATGTTGAAGACATTCTTGAGGGAAGTCACAACGCAGTCGAAGACAGCCTGCAGGGAAAGGCACAACTCACCTAGGGGAACCAACAGCCTCAGCAAAGGGCAGGACCAAAACCTTGCTCAAGACTGCTGTGAGGCATTTCCCACAGCAGAGGAAAGAACTGGACCTTCCCCCAGGCAAAGGGCTATTTCAAGGGACTTTAAGACATGGAGTATTTCCCAGCAAACAACACAGACACCAATGGGTTCTCTCTAACCTCTGCAAGCAGGGCAGCAGATAGGTGACAGTCCCCATCATGCAATTAACAGCACTCAAGAACAATTAGTAAACACTTTTTTGTTCTGAAACACTGTGAATAATGAGATACAGCAAATTCTTCTGTTGGCAATAGCAGCACCTCTTCAGGCAGCTGAGGATGCTCTCTCAGCTCTAGTTCCCAGAGCACTTCAAGGAAAAATGTCCTTATCCTTGCTTCATGGTGAAGCCAGAGGTGTCCAGAAACACACTGCCATAGACTGAATCCATCTACTGATTGGGAATTGCCACCCTGGGCCTCATCCCTTAACCAAACAACCCTATGTGAGAAAAACTCAGGGCTTGCTTAGTCTCTTACTTCTTTCTGGCTCTATGCCCCATTGGCTAAGACAGGCAAATCCATAATTCTATCTGCACTGCATAAACAGTTCCTCTATTCTGATGGGAAATCCCCCTCCAGTGCAATACCATGACACCACAGTACACATTTCAAGTTGTTTGTAGGATTCTCTGGTGGGAAAGATAATGAACTTTGGAAAAATATGAAAGATCTCCCAAAGCCAGGGTAGTCTATTTTGACAGCAGAGCATTTGGGCTTTGCTGCCTGTGTCCACTTAGCCCTACTTTTCCTGGCAGAGATCTTGTAGAGATCCAGGCTTGCTTGCATCTCCAGATTTGAAGCATCCTGGAGAATATAATGTTTGAAAACAGGGCTCCTAAACCACAGCAAAACTACTCATTCATCTCACAAGCAAATCATTACACGTGGTCTCTGCACCCACCAGCCCACATTGCAGAAGATATATATCAGGCAGGAGATGGGAATCATTTACCTTCAGCTTGGGCAGTCTCTTGATAGTTTTCAATGGCCTCAAGACTCGTAGCACACGGAGAGACTTGATGGTTTTGATATCCCGGCCCTTATTGGTCCTACCATAAGAGAGGGAGGGACATGCACCCAAAAAAGAAAGAGAGAGACAATAACCTTACAAACCCAGGCTGGATGCTCGGGGGTTTTTCAACAGCTGGCAACTTTCCTCTGGCGTATATAAGGACAGGAACAGGAGGGCCACATGCTGTGGTGGGGGCCAGCACTCACAAAGGTGTGACTGCTGAGTGCTCAGCCTGCCTAAACTTGTCTCCTCCAACACACAAAGTTGACAGAGATCAAAAATAAACCAGTCCTCTCTTCCTCTGGATTAGCATTTTTCCCCTTTGCTGGGGAGTGTTAACCTCAACAGATCCCCTCACTGTGGGAAGCAGCAAGATGTCAGGGCTGGGGCAGGGGATATGATGCTCTCTCTGAGCAAAGACAGCTGCTGTGGCATTACATCCTATCCCATGTCCCCAAGACACACTGCTCAGCAGGGCCAGGAGGTCTGCTTCCCTACTACAAGCATATGCTGTTTGTAGATAGGGCTTGCAAAAAGCCCCACCGTGGCACATCGTTTTCTACTCTTGCAACTGGTTGCAAGAAATCAATAACTCAATGAGAGAGACACACTCAATGGGGACTACACACTGGTCTCTCCCCAAGAGACCATCCTGGTTTGGACTGAAGATTCATGGGCCTTATGTTCACCTCCTTTGTGCTTGGTTTCTTCGCACAAACACTGTCCTGTAGCTTTCTGCCTTATTCTACCAGTGCTACTTAACCTGGTCAGCCTGGTCTTTCACCTCACAACACCACAGCCCTCTCTTTCCTCTTCAGATCAGGACTGCACTTGCCTCCACCCAAAGTCAGCAGAGGGAGGCAGAGTGTATGATTATTTAGAAAAGCAACAATAAGACCCCTCATGACCCTAAGTTCTCAAATATGATGATTAATTCCAACTACAATATGAGGGATTTTTCTTGCTTTTTAAGGTGGATCACAGGATGAAGCAGAGACGTCCTGGTGAAGGTGGCAGTTTGAATCCACTGGGCATCCTCAAAAAAACATCAATGACTTACAATAACAGACGCTCCCAATTACATGGCTCCTTTGTGAGGGTTAATGCAACATGGAACAAAATAATGGGCTTAATCATTAAGAGATGTAAACAAAACCACTAATTAATTGTCTTCTCTAGCAGCACAGCCCCACAAATGCACAGGAAGCAAGTGTACAAATAGCCTGAAAATGGGACCTCTTTGCATTTTAAATCTCCTGCTTTGCTAAGGGTCAGGGCATGGGAAAGTGGCTGGGGCATAGGACTTGGGGCTGGAGCATCTGGATCAGGGCTGGGGAGAGGATCTGAGGGCAGCACTCTGCTCATGCATCTGCCACCAAGGACAACTCCACTGCAGTATCTGGCATCTGCTGAGAAAGACGTCTTCAGACCTCAGGAAACCTGTGAATTTGCTTGAGATCCCACATGGGTATGGGATGTAGGGCTGGATAATGCTCAGAGGAAAGCCTGGCCTTGCAGTGTGTACAGCAGAAGTTGTGGTGTCCCCAGTTCCCTGAGCTTGGCATGAACCATATCCCATGCCCTTGAAAGACATCCATGATGAAAGAACCCACCTCCAAAGGCAAGGGATCAATCACACTGTTGCCAAGGTAATTCCTCCTGTGCTCTCTCAGAGCACACCACCTTTCATGCATTGTGGGGAGCAACACGCTCCAGTCTCCACAAACACAGCTAAGGGTCAGCTTGGGTACTGGACAGACAGACACCCATCTGTGCCCATCCCACCCTGCACCCCAGGTCAGCACCCCCCAGCCACCCAGACAGCATAGTTACCCCAAAGCATTCCTGTCGGTGATCCAGCCAGGCAGCCACCAAGAAGCATCAAGAGAAAAAGAGAGGAATAAGGTAAGAAAATTAATCAGGGAAGCCACATGGGGACAACTGCAGCCTCTGCAGTGCAGGGACCCTGTGGCAGCTCACCACCACTCCATGCCTGGGTTGAAAGGCATAATGAGTAGACCACATTGTATCTTCAAGGACAGGTTTTATTTCCAGGGAGAGTAACTGCTTGCTTGGAGGTTTTGGGACGGGGGCACATAGTGAAACTTGTGCTTCTAAAGGAATCTACAGGGAGCAGGACAGTAGGTGACAGCAGCCAGTCATGTAGCACTGGCCAAGTAGTCAGAGGGAACCTGGCTCATCTCAACTAGACAAAGGCAGTGCCTCCTAGAGAACCTACCTGCAAGGTCACGTTAATTACCATCTGAACAGGCTAACTCACCTATTAAATGGTGTCAATCAAGAAATCTACTGATTAAGAGTCTGAGCTGCAACGTGGGATCTCCTGCAACCCAGCAGGATAACCATTCATACAAACCAAGGTGGTTTCCAAGGTCCCTAATTGCAACCAAACCTCCATGCTTGCTTGAGTTATGCCTCTGCTATGTGCACACAGCGGGCTCAGCACTAGGGCCAGTCTATGAAGTAAAATATTTCTTAAAAACCATAAAAATAACCCCAGGCCTTGGCTGCCTGATAGTGAAGTAGAAGGTGATAGTTTAACTCTGCAGCACTTCTGTGATGAGATATCAGACCATTGTCCTGACCAGCCTCACACCAGGGTATTTAACAGTATGAAAGGGTCCCTCTTGCTTTCAGACACTGATTCCAACAAGCACAAGGAGTTCGCTAAGGAAAGAGGCACCTCTGCTGGGGACCTCAGGATGGAGAAATTCCTGCCTTCAATCACCCAGCAAAGACAATGAGGTCTATGGACTGACCACCACTCAGCACTTCCACCAGCCTTCCCTGCTGCTGTGAGCCTGCAGCTGTGGGCATCACCATCTCTCAGCAGCCCTGCAAAGCCACAAGTGAGCACTGCTCCTCTGTACAATGTCTCCTCAGAGGGTGCTGCAGGAGGCAAAAGCGAGCAGCATCTTTAGTTATGGTTCTGGTTATTTCAGTTAATTTAATTTGAACTCTTCAGAGATTTATGGGTATATATTGGGCTTTTTATTTAGGCTGGATTGACGTATTAACTTTCTATGTGGAGAGCTATAAATAAGCAGAGATGACCTCTTGCTCTGAGGAGGCAGTAGCCAAGCCACAACAGCACATGGGAAGATGGCTTTATGGATGGACACTTGGTGATTTCAAGGTGGCACTGATGGCCAGCAGATGATGGTAGCTCCACTGGATCAGCCTGAAGACCTCCTGCTGCACCCATGGCTACCCAGGAGCACCATGAGAGAACCAAAACAGAGAGGAGGCAAAAAAGGCAGAACACCCAACTGGCGCAGCATGTCCCACCACTTCTTCAACCAGTAAGTGCTAGACTTGGTCACCAGCTGCTCCTTGCCACAAAATTGCTACAGCCACACTGTTGGCATTAAGTTGTCCACTCACAACCATGGAGGTGAGGAAGGAAGAGAAAGGACACATCCCACCTTCACCACCCTTCCCCCAACCCCATTTCAAAGAGCTCATGAAGGGAGAAGAAAAGGAAAGGGATTTAAACATCATGGTCACATTTCTCTCTGTAAACCAGGATGGAGGAGTGGAGGGAGGGAGCGAGGAAGGTGGATTGGGACACGTATAACTAGCAAACATCTTGCAGATCCCGGGGCTGTGTCAGTGACGAGCTGCCAACGGACAAGGCAGGTGTCCTTATAAATGCTTTATCATGTATAAAGCCATCAGAAATTGCTGCTGTTCTTTTGTTCCCTTCACCCACGAAGCCATGAGATCACCTCCTCCAGCAGAAGCCACCATGAGAAATGGGGGAGAGGGACAATCCTTCAAGTTTACATTATAAAGAGCCTTCGTCCATGACACAAGCAACTTGGTATCTACCAGCTACAGCTACAAGACTGGGCAGGTGGCATCGATGCTTGCTGTAAATGTACGTGGAGATGCAAAGACCTCTGTGGGAAGGGGTTCAGTGTTGCAGTCAATGGGGATGCTTGCCCATGAGAATTCAGCTGTCCTATGCCCAGAGGTACCCATCCCTCCCTAGGAAGGTCCAGCCATCATTGGAACAGGTTTCCCAGAAAGGCGGTGGAGGCCCCATCCCTGGACACATTCAAGGCCAGGCTTGATGAAGCTCTGAGCAACCTGATCTAGTGCAAGACATCCCTGCTCACTCCAAGGGGTTGGAATAGATGGTATTAAAAGTTCCCTTCCAATCCAACATATTATAAGATTCTGTGATCAAAAAGTCTTGAAGAAAGATACCTTCCTTGGAAGGAAAAGGCTCTGCTGTCCTCCTAAAGCCCCATAAACCGCCCAGAGCACTTTCAGGCTGACAATCCCCACAAACCCCACCTCCAGATATGCTCTTAGCATTTCCCCTTGTGGAGAGCATATCAGCCAGACCCTAGGGATGCTTGATCCATCCTCATGATGACTTGGGTGGCCTTGCAGGGTTCAGAGCAATGTTTCCAGCTAGCAGACATACCCTTCCACAAGCCAAGATCTGCAGTCAGCACCTGACCCTGTTCAGAGACTGGTTCATCCCTATGTTGAGTGAGCTGAATTCTCCCAAGCTCTTCCCAAGGAGAGAGCAGCAGATGCAAGCACCGTACAAGGAAGAGGGTGAGGAGAGTGAGAAAGGCAAAAGCAAGAAGGCAGGGAAGGCACAAGTGGACAAGAGTGAGGGGAAGGAGCTGGCTGCCCGGCCAGGGGTGTGATGTGTGGGATGGATTACAGGCTGTAATCCATCAGGTGACTCCGGGCTGGGATCCAGGCACCCCGAGAGCTTCACACGGTACCTGAGCTGTGGACAAGGACACGGCTCCACTCCACACCGCTGCCAGGCCCTCCCCTCTCACCAGCACTAACATCACCTCTGCCGGTGTCAAAAGCACAAAGAGAGAACAACAGCATGACAAAGGAACTTGAACCTTTCCTCTCTGCTCTCCCTCATCAGGCACCAATAGGGAACCAAGAGGTGACTCTTGCCTTTGAGCTTCATATTGGCACCCACTTGTCTTTTCTCAAGCTTACAATGTGCCCACTTTCCCCTGCCAGCAGCAGGGAGGAGGGCAGAGCAGTACCAAAATGCATCACTGGACACTTCTCCCCTCCAGGCACAGGCACTGCAGATGTCAAGCCACCCTGCACCCATCTGTGGAGGAGGACAGGCAGGTACCACAAGCTCAGCAGCACAGCCCAAAGACAAGGCGATGCTTGGGGGGGACACACTGCAGAGCAAGCACACCGCACCCTGCCCTTGGCACGATGCTGCAAAGGATGCAGGCACAAATCCCACTGGCAGCATCCCCATCCCTGCAGGGCAACGTTCCTCCTGCTTGGAGCACAGGAAAAGCCACCAACCAGGGCTGCCAGCACACACTTGATCAGAGGGCAGCTCTACCTGGCACGGTGCTGTCTTTGCTGTCTCTGTGAGCCCTGGGATGCACTGCAGGTGTACAACTCCCAGCTCTGCCACTCTTAGGTCTTTTTTCCTTTCTGACAGCCCCTTCTGACCTCTTTCAAGCCCTTTTTCACCACAAAACTCTTTCTGGCATCTCCAGTTTTCCTCATCTTGCCCCCTGCCTGCTCACTCACCAGCACTGGACAGAAAAGGAGAAACCCATCTGTGGAACTATACGGGTTTCAGGTGCTACCTGGACAACTGGGCTTTGCTCCTGCACTGCTATGAGCCATCCCAGAAGCAGTAAAGAAGGGTGTTGAAAAAAAAAATTAAAAATCAGTCTAGTAGCCATAATGTGTGATTGCACCTTCCTCCCACTCATGCCATGGGAAGGCAAAAATCTGATAAGGATGCCAGCCACTTACGCCAAAGCAAAAGCCACCAGTGCTCCCACCACCACGATGAAATCCAGAATGTTCCAGAGGTCTCGGAAGTAGGAGCCATCCTGCAGGATCAAGCCCTGATCGATCATCTGCAGGGGGGGGAGGAAAGGTGAGAACAACAGGCAGGGAATGAGCAGCTCAGCCATCAAGTTGTAGCAGCTGCAGGCAGAATGTACTGGGAACAGGCACATCATTGGGGAACAGCAAACCTGTCCCTGCATCCCCAGTATATGTCAAGGAACCCTGTATTTTGAGAGCCTGGAAACTGATAAAAGCAGTCCTGAGCATTCTCAACTCCCACCACTAAGAATCAGGCTTTAAAGTCCCCATCAGTCGCAGTTAGGACCAGAACTGAAGAACTGAGCTGTATTCCCACCCATTACAAGGAGGCTGTGGGACATGGCACCCCCGGCCTGGACAGCCTACAACGCCTCTTACCTTGATAACCATCTCAAAGGTGAAGACACCAGTGAAGACATAGTCAAAATACCTCAGGACCTGCAGAGAGAGAGCAGGGGCTTGCTAGAATCCACCAGACCCCATTACTACCCTGCACTGGTGCCTCACCCAGATCAGGTGTGGACAGTTTGCTTGCCCTAAACCCATCCTGTTACTGACATGTTCAGGACAGCTACAAACCCAGCCTACACAGGCAGGGGAGAAACACTGTGCATACACGGTGCAAGGGGCTCTGAAGTAATGTGGCAAGTCAGAACTGTGCTCCCTTATCCCTGCCCATTTGCACATCGTCATCTCCCCTGCTGTTCCGCAATTGACAAGGTGCCCCGGTCTGTTCCTCAGGCTCCAAACCCCATGTGAGGTAGTCTGAGAGCAATTTCTTATAAAAGAAGCTGATGAGAAAGAAGTTCACCCCATGCCAGGGTGCACATCCTGCCACTGGTTGCTTTGCCTGTGTCAAACATGTGCCCCACCACAGAAGCTGAAATCCTATAGGAGCTCTGTGTTGGTGAAGAGAGGTGGGGAGAGGTATGGGGGAGGGGTTGCAATCACTTTGTTGCGGTCGGAGTTGGTGAGGACGGGATCCTCAGCTGCAAGGGCGATGCTGCTGGCGGCGATCACCAGGAGGATGCACATCTCAAAGTAGCGCAGGTTGACGATGTAGTGGCAAGCCCTCCGCACCCTGTGGAGACACAGCCCACAGCCCCACTGGTGAGTCCCTGCCATATGCCCACATGCAAATTCACCCCATCTCACCACCTTCCAGACTGAAAAAAAGAGCAGCAAAGCCTAAGGAGCATAAAAAAGGAGACCGAGAGTAGCTTGGGCTTTCTGACCCCTTTGTTCAGCTGCCCCAGCCCCATAGATACCCCACAACAGGCCAGGAACAGTCCCTGAGAAATTGGAGGGATTATTTTTCCTTGTTGCTGGAGCTGGGCAAGAGCTATGGGGAGCAGACAACTGCAGAACAAAGCAACAAATATTAAGTAATAATCACAGTTAATCAGCAGCCAGCAGAGAAAGCCACAAACATGGCTGGCACAGAGAGAGAGTGCTGACAGGGCTTGGGGATCACCATGGCAGGGTATTCAGGCTGTTAGAGAGATACTCAGCTTCCCTAGCCAGGAGATCCCCTGCTTTCAGGGATGTCTAAGGGTCCTTCCCCTTGCAGCACCTCCCCAACCCCAGGGCTGCTACAGTTCAAAAAATGTCTCACGGGTTGGTGGTGCTGAAGATGAACATGGAGCTGTGGGGCACCATGGCTTTGCCCGTCTCGCTTTTCTCCTTCTTCCGTTTTTTCTTCTCCATCTCCTCCTCATCGTCTTTGCTCTCAGCCTCCTTTAAGGGGCTGGCCTCGCCATCTGTCTTGTTGCTAACTGCGGGAAAGTGAGACCCTTTGCCTGGCCTTGCACCCAGAGACAGCACCCCGGGGTGTCTCTGCCACCCAGGCATGTGCAATTCTCCCCCCTCCCCATTTCTACTTTGCATCTCCGTGCTATTATGGAGAGAGGGACCAGGAGGAATGAAAAGACAGGAGCTGCTGGGATGAAGCAAGTGAAAGGGGTTTTAACAAGGCCGGCTTTCACGGCACTGTTTAATTAATAACACCATTCAAAGCAGCTCACCTTGACAGCAAGGATGCTGTTAAGGGGGTTTGAGCAGCAGCAAGTTGGGTGGAGGCTGTGGATGTGTTAGGAAAAACAAGGGATACGAGTGTTTTGCCAGGGTGGAGAGGAAGAGAGAAGGAGGGATCAGGTGATTGGGTAGGTGGGAAGGAGGTGGGAAAGGGAAAAGCTCCCAGGGGATGGTGACACCTCGGTGCTGCAAGGAGCAGCATGGAACTCCCCAAGTTTATGGACGTGGATAGGAAAAGCCACACAAGCAGCTTTCCACCCCTGCAGGGTCCCCAAGGGCTGGGAGAGTGGGTCAGGAAAGAGAGACAGGTCCTCACTCTGTACCACAGTGGAGTCGGGGACATCGATCATGATGGTAGTGCTCTCCATGGCCTTCTCAGTGTTGGGGGTGATGGCGGAGAGGTCGGGCTCACTCCGGCTGACGGTGCGACTGGCCTCCAGCAGCGCCTGCTCACTGGTGTCAGGGCTGCTGCAGTCCTGTTCTGTCAGGCTGCCCATCTTCCCCTGGGGGGCCTCAGATGCTGCTTGTGAGGGGCTCCCCTCCTTTGTGGTCCCAACCAGTTCAGTATTGCCAGCAGGGACCCCATTTGTCCTGCAGGAGCAATGAGTGAGAAAAAGAGGTGCAAGAAGATAAGGAGAGGAGACAAGGAGCTGTGAGAACCACAAGATGCCCTCCCTGGATACCAACCTGATGGGCTCCTCGCTTGCCTCTGGCTCCCCCTGAATCAGGGCCTCTGCTGCAGCCGCATCTCCATGCCAGTCCCCATCCTGCGTCCCCTCTGTGGGGCCAGTCTCCTCCAGACCAAGCTCCTGGCTGGCTGAATGGCCCCCCAGGGCACTGGCTGGCTCTTTCCCCTCCATCCGGGCTCTGCGGTGCCGACTGCGCCGCTGGCTCTGCCGCATCCTGGCCCTATCTTCGATGCTGCCTCCTGCCCCATCCTGCTCACCTGTCTCACAGTTCCCATGGCATGATTTCTGGGGCCACAACTCCTTGTCACGCTTGGCCCGAGGCGACGGGCTCCTCCTGTCATCACCACTGCCAGGATTGGCCCCTGGGACTGGCTGCTCAGGTCCTTCGGCTGACGGCCGCTCGCCCTTTCCACCCTGCTCCTCAGCACATTTCTCCAGGGTGACACCCTCCCCCGGTTTCTTCCGGCGGAAGATGCTGGCGTGGGGGTTGATGAGGTGAGGCTCGTCCTTGTTGATTCCCTCTTGGCTGGACATCTGCATGTGCCGGCGCAGCTGGCTGGTGCGCTGCTCCCACACCGACATGTGGTGCCGCCGCCGCCGCTCCCGCCTGCAAAGGGGGACAGTGACTGCCAGAGTCCTGGACTTCCACCTCAATCCTGTTGTTCCAATCCCCTAGGTGAATTATCCACCCTGGATTTAATTTGGGAATCCTAGGGAGAAGGAAATGTTATCCCCAGAGCTAAGGGAGGGGCTTCTATTCAACCCCAACCTTCCAGCATTTCTCTGGTGCCTGGCAAGAGCTGGAAATTAGTCTGAAACTGTCTTTCTGTCCCTTCAGACACATCAAGTTGATGGATGACCAGCTCCAGCAGCTTTCAGGCAGCATGTCCAGCTTGCTGGGAACAACCAGCACCCCAACTTTCCCTATCCTAGCCAGGTGGTGGCCACCTTCCTCTTGCATGATTGCCTGGGGACACCTTATTAATTATAGGCAGTGGCTTCTCATTGCACCCTCCTTGTGCTGAGGGTGTCTGAGCATCACCAGCTCCTTGGAGCCAGACTCCTTTTCAGAGCGGTGCTACCCTAAGGTGCTGGGGACACTGGTGCAAAGACCTCACTTGCTGGCAATGCTGGCAGTCATGATAGGATGGGAACACTGAGAAGGGAAAAGGATGCCAGGTCTGAGGCCAGCCTTGCTCAATGAGAGATGGCTCTCTGAGACCTTTACAATAGCGAGTGAAACAGGAGGTGCCCACCCTCCCTGTGCTCAGCTATGCCCGGCCAAGAGAGCCCATCACCCAGCACATCCCTGAGTCTGGGGAGCAGCGTTTTCAGCTGCTGGTGGGGGAATGAGTTCTACTGGGCTTTTCTATGCTCCTGCAGGGAAGAGCTGGACTTTGCCTTGAGACCTTTGCAGTGCTGTAAATACACACACACAAACACCCTGTAGCAGATAGACATGCCCTTCTCAACACCCCAAGGCACACGGAAACACCCCTGAGCACAGGCGTGCACAGACACCGTCCACGGCAGCTCCACACCCACGAGGACCAGCACACACCAACACACACAAAACCACAAGTGCACACACAAAACCATGAAGGTGCACACACATACGCACACACACGAGGGGGTGTAAAGGAGGAGACACTGAGTAGAGGCAGACGCACACAGCCCCTGTGGCCGAGCAGGCCAGGAGTGAGCGGCGTGTGCCCCCGGCCCCAGGGACACACACAGAAAACACAGGAGCCACAGATGACACGCGCCCCCGCGGCCCACATACAGGTGGCTGCTGCGCGGCTCCCACATCGACATGTGGTGTCTCCTTCTCCTGTCTCTTCTGGGGAGGAAAAACAAATGGGTTCAATCCCCCCCTTTTATCCCTCCTTCAACTTGTGTGGGCAACAGAGAGGGGTCTGTGTTTGTCTGTGCCCATTTCAGCCCTGGGCAGACGGCATTTCTCTGGCTGCCAGGATGGCAAAGCACTGCAGCCATCAGCAAAAACCTCTGCACATCTCTGCTCAGACACTAAAAACAAGCCACCCACGGAGCTGCCTGTGCTCACACTCACTCACATGCTGCACCCAGGTCCCTGCATCCCACTGCAGCACCCATCACTGCCCTACAGCAGGATACATGCTGCCATGCTGACACTAGGGATCTGGATCCATTTCTTTGGGCTCATGAAGCTTTCTCCACAGGGTGAGTGAGAAAGGCTGAAGCCCCTCACAAGTTGTAGTCCAACCCTGGATATTTAACAGCTCTTTCAAAACTCCCAATTCACCTCTCTCTCCAGAAGCACATGGGAATTTCATAGAGGAAGCACAGTGTCACATCAACCCTAAGCTGCTCAGTCATCACCATACCTTAAGACCCTAAAGGGGAACATGAAATTCCTCATCAAATCAAGGCACAAGTCCTAGGGGCTGCGAGGCTGCAAAGCCCCTCTCACTAGAGTAGCCCAAACATAGGGAAGTCCAACAGAGTGTACTGCACCCCTCCGAGCTTCAGGTACCTGAAGGAATTCAAGGCTTTGTCAGGATGGGACTGTAAAGGTGGTGAGACACTAGTCCAGCTTACCCAGAGAAGCTGTAGATATCCCATCTCTGGAGGGGTTCAAGGCCAGGTTGGACAAGGCTATGAGCAACCTTGGTTGGTGGGAGAGTGTCCCTACCCAGGACAGGGAGGTTGGAACCACACGGTCTTCCAGGTTCCTCTGAACCTAAACCATTCTACGATTCTATGTCTTGCTGCCATCCTGTGAGTGCAAGGACACCCTCAGGCCCTGGGTGAGTCGCACTGGAAACTGCCTCCTTATGGCCACTTGTCCAGGAACAGCCTGAAGGTCAACAGGATGAACTTTGCAGGTCCTACAGCTGTCTCTGCAGTGACTGGCCAAACCTTGAAACGTATCCCTGCACCATGTTAGGCACCGACACATGACAGCACTCACATGCGTCCATCTGGCCACCCACTTGTCAAACAGCCCTGAGCCATCTGCACCACCGGCGCCTGTGTACAAATACAATACTCCCATCGGCACCATAGCTGCCCACGCCAACCTGGCCACGTGGGAGCCTTCCTCCCTGAGCATCACCGGACCTCTCCGCAGGCAGGAACGCATGTACCAAACCTGCCTGTGCCGGGTACCCACATAGAAATACAGCCATCTGTGTCTGCACACACCCCAATGCATGCTCTGGCTCAGCTTCACCATCCTGAGTTTCCAACAGTCTGCTCTGCCTTGTCACTGCCTCTGATGTCCCCACTGTACTTCCCTGGCTACTGACCCCTTTCCTCCCCCTGATACCATTCATCCTGATGAGTGGGAGGAGCTGGAGAAAAGATCTGCAAATATCAATACCCCCTATTTCAATGCCACTAGTTTTCAATGCAAAAGGTTAAAGAGATCTGCTTTCCTAATCTGCTGTGCCTGACAATGGCTAGAAGACTTCAGCAGGGATGAGCAGTGTGGGCAAAGCTTTTAGCACTCTGATATACCCCATCTCCCCCCACCTTCCTCTCTCCTGTCTCTCCATTCTCCAGCCAAAATTTCTCCATTCCTTCACTTTATCTGACACAGTCAGAGATGGTCATAACACACAAATTCTGCCATCTCTCCCATAGTCACGTGGCCCCCTAAGCACTTGGCGAGGCACAGATTTATTATGAACATCCCATCACCTCCAAAGCAGGGAGATATTTGCAGCTGCTGGGAGACCAGGCAAGACTCACAAGTAACCCACTCTCAAGCTCCTGCTTCCCTAAACCCAGAGGTGGTGCATGTAGGACTGGGGACTGTCACATCCCACTGCTTCCAAGCCAGGGAGGAGGCCATTCCCAGCTCCCCCAGATCATTGCCCGCCTGAAGACAAGAAGTTTCTCTTGGCAAATCTGCAAGAGATTCTTCCGTGTGCAAGCTTGGCTGTGTTTCAAAGTACAATGAAACCTAAAATTCCCTGGGAATGGATTCTATAAAAAAAAAAGGAGAGAAAAAAAAATATAAATTCCTTTCAGCTGTACTGAAATGTACTGTTTTGGGAAACAAATCAAAACGCCTCGTTCCAATGTTGACTTTGAAAGTTTTATGCAATTTAGACCATATGACACTGCAAAATAAAGGAGTCTGGAAAGGAAAAAACAGAATTTTCCTCAGCTGAAATGCAGAGACAAGGCTCCTTAACACCATGCCGGGGTTTTATGTGGTTTGGGGCATTTTTTTCTTGCCCAAATCAAATCTCTGAACACACAAACACAGTTTTGCAAACCTGCTCCATCTCTGATAACCACATTCAGTACCAGGGAAGGAGCCTGGGGAAGATTTGTGACACCACTGCTCCCTTCTCCTCCAGCCCTGCCTGCAATCCCGCTCTGCCATGAAAAAATGCTCCCAGGGAATCTATATTATCTCTTCTCAAGAAAAAAACTGATACTCCTTCTTCCTTCTTCTTCTCCAGCCCCACACAAGTGTTTGAGCTGTGCCTTTGGGGGCAGAAAACCTATTTTAGCAGATTTCTGCCCTGTCCAAGCTCTGCAGCTGCTGCTTAGGGGGCCAACTCCAGGTCCTGCAGGTCGAGCTGGTCTCTGCTCCAATACCTCTCTGAAGGCACTGCTGCTCACATGGAGCATACTCCAAGACTCCCACCCATCCTCAGGGAGGGAGATCACCCCATGTGAGGACCTCTTTTTACGGTGGCAGCCTCTCAAGCAGCCAGGCTGGGCTCTGCTTAAGCTGTCCACCCTGCTGAAAAATCACAGCAAATTTGTGGGGGCACTGGGCTTACAGTGGGAGGAAGGGTGTCACTCACTCAATAGCAGGCATGTTTGGGGCAGACATGGGGCTAACTTCTTTGGCTTTCTGAAGGGCATGCTTCTGGTTAAAGGCCTCCTCTTCCTCCTGCTCATCCTGCAGAGAAAAGAAGGGAGTTGCTTAGCAGGATGCTGGGGTTTCAAGGGAAGGTGCAGCTGCTGGAGGCAGTGAGTGATGCATGGGGCTACCTTGGATGCATAGGCATGCAGGAAAAAAAGGGGAGTGGGCATCTGTATCTACAGAGATAGCATTTGTTTTGTTATGGCAAGGAAATTTTCTCACTGTGCCAGATCTTACTGAAAGCGTCAGTGCTACTGAAATAAGTGAACCCAGCCCACTCCAGGCAAAACCCAGGCTGTGCACACTAGAATGGCCCAGACAGTGTAGATCAGCTCAGCCCTTCCTTCTTCACAGCCACAGGGGTGAGACAGGCATTGCCCAATGGAGTGGGTGGCAAGGCACCCATGAATGACCCCATCAGAGACTGTATTTCTTTAATGAGTATGGTCGCGTCTCCAAAATAAACAATGTCATTAGGAGTCACTAGTGTGCATTCAGCCTTTTCAAAAACTCAGCATTCTCTTAATTGATGCTGCTGGTGCACCATGGGGCTCTCCACCCCTCTCACCAGTAGATGTTACCAGCCCTTTCAAGTGCCACCTCCACCTGCCACAGGAGGACAGGAGGACACCCTCCCCAAAGGCAAATGAGGACCATGCCCCATCACACATGCTGCTAAGGGATCGGATTTACCCCAGGATGGAAGATTCACAGAAAACCCTAAGGAATTGAGCAATAGGCATGGGGTCTGTTCTGGAGGTGACTGGTTCCCTCTGAAGAGCAGCAATGACCCTTGCTGCTCTTGATTTCTCACTGTTATCCAGATGGTGCTCCAACATTTTAACATTCTCTAAATATTTCCCAGCACGGTCTCAAAGACAGCTAAGCCAAATAATCTTCTCTAGCATCATGCTAAGTTGTATCCTAAATCATGTCCACTTCCCTGTTGGCAAATGGAGAATAAATACTGCTGCCACTGGAAAGCACTGCTCCTCAATCCACGTATCTGAAGTGCTGGGGCAAGTAACTGTCTCTGTAACAGACCTCATCAGAGAGCAGGGAGCTTAAATGAAACAGTTAAGCCACACTCAATGGGAAGTGTGGCTGTTACCAGAGAGACCCACTGGGGCTAATTGCTTTCCTAAACCCAAGTCTATAAATGGATCCATCCAGCAGCACAGGCTTGTGTTTCTAGAGAACACCCTTGGACCTTCCTGGAGGAAGAGCCTCCACTTCCAATACGACCTGATCTCTTTTCAAGACAGGCTGAGCTGGGGGACAAGGTGACCCCAGGTTCTGGAGTGGGGGTGGTCACACGAACCACTCCCAGTGCCTTTCCTGATGGTCCTATCCTTCACTTTCTTCACATCAGCAAGAGAAAAAAAGCAAGCAACTGATACTTACCTTGGTGAGTTCCTGAGCATTGGCCAGGTTGTCCACCGCAATGGCCAAGAATACATTCAGCAGAGTATCTGCAAGCAGCTAAGGATGCACAAGGGATGTGTTAAGGACATGGGTGTCTGCAGCCACCAAGGTAGAGTGGCCTTAATGGCTCTTCACCAGCTTGGTGAGGAGTGGCCTTAATGGCTCTTCACCATTTTGGTGAGGAGCAGCCAAAGGGACAAACTCATTTACAGCCCTCAGTACACCTCCAGACAGCTAATTCTCTGTGTTTGGGGTACACAGGGCTCCTGCACATGAGATAGAACTCCCTTAACTGGAAGAGGAGGAAGGAGCAGTGAGTGGGGAGGAGGGTTCCCCCAGAGAGGGAGATGAGATGGGGCTGTCTCCACTGAAACCACAGCAGCCAGGTGGATACAGTTTCCAAACAAGGTGAGGACGATGAAATAGATGGAGGACCACATGCCTGAGCGAACACCTCCCTGGGAGCGGATGCCGTTATACATCACCTCGTTCCAGTCCTCACCTGTCAGGATCTGTGGGAAAGGAAGTCAGCAGCTCTGTCACCTGCACCTTCTCAGTTCTGCCACAACCTGCACCATCTACCCCATCAATGCACAAGAGCCAAGTACAGAGACCCTCTGCAGTGAATAACCCAGCTCTCCAGCTGCAGCCCTTGAAGGAGATGTCTGACATACTGAGAATTTAGGTCTCCTCAGAAGAGTTCTGAAGCTCTTCCATCTTATATAACAGAAGGGGAAGAGTTTCCATCTCCTGCCATCCACTTTGTTATAAAGGAGGAGAGGGAGAAAGTAAGTTGCATCCTAACAGCTGATGGAGAGGAACTTGCTTAGTTTAAAAAGACTATTCCAACTAGTGGGGAATGAGTAGCTGGTCCCAAGTCCCTTTAGTTGTGTTCCCTTGCAGCCCAGCTCCTACCTGGAACACTGTCATGATAGCTGCGGGGAAAGTGTCAAAGTTGGCTGACGGTGTCCCATCCATGAAGTTAAACCTGGAAGTGGAATTGAGAGGACATAAATGGACTGCAGTACCAAGAGCTATGCTATCAGCTCTCTTTTGCCCTAGAGGACCATTCCCCACTCTAAGGAGGGCCCTCCTGAACGTTTTGTGCCAGAAACCAGTGTCCTGGACAGAAAGACCCACAGAACTCAGAGGCATCTGCCCAAGCAGGGACTTTTGTACAGGAGAGGTCCCACTGTTAGCAGCAGGTTGAGGGGCAAGAGTCTTCCTAGGCACCTAAGAGGGTGTTATTATTTGGCTTTGACACCAAGAAATTCCTTTCCCCCAGGCTTGAAATAACCTACCTGCCTCCAAACAGCTGCATTCCTAGAAGGGCAAAGACTACAATGAAGAGGAAAAGAAGAAAGAGCAGGCTGATAATAGACTTCATGGAGCTCATCAGTGAGACTACCAAATTCCTCAGGGATGCCCAGTACCTAGAAAACAGAGATAGTGCTGGAGCACTTGCAGTGATGCTGTCAGGAGAGCAAGAGTGACAAGACCAGGGCTGCAGCCACAGTTGGAGACAGAGGGTGATGGGCATGGATGGATTGAACATACTTGGTTATTTTGAAAATTCGCAGGAGACGAAGTGCTCGTAGGACACTGATCCCAAAAGAGGTTCCTGGTCTGAAGATAGCCCAAACCACTTCAAAGATGCTTCCCACTGTGACCTGAGAAGCAGACACAGCCATGAGTCAAATATAGACTCAGGATAGGCTGCTGCAGGAAATCTGCAATTGCCTGAAGACCAGAGACCCACCAGCCTGCCCTAGTCTGACATGGGCAGGCAGTCCCAGCAGAAAGGGTCCTCTTGCCCATTGTGAGTGCCATCCTTTCCTTCTGCCCTTTGGTGTCTTGCACGGCAGACACTTCACAAATATCAAACATGTCCCCTCCCACACCCATAGCATCTCTGCTGTTGCTTACCCCACAGTCAAAGCAGTTGAAGGAAGAATGGAAGTAAAGACGTGGCCCCATCCCATACATCTTTAGGGACATCTCCAAGAGGAAGAGTCCAAGAAACAGAAACTCTGCATAGTCTGAAAGACAAAACCCAGACATGCTACTCTTGGGACATCCAGCTGCATGGAGCAGCCTGCATGCACCCACCCATAGCCCATAGAGTACACCACACACAGGGGAGGAATTAAGGACCACACACTGCTTCTCCAAGCTTTCAGTGTTAAGGAAGCTTGTCTCTGAGGATCTAAACTGTACATAAGAGACCACCAACCCCTCTAGTTAATCTTTAAGAATAGGTGCACTGGTGTCTCAGGGGTCTCAGAAGACACCGAATGACTGTCATGGAGTGGAGCAGCTCTTCAGTATTATACAACATTGGCTGAGTTGTCTGCACAGACATTAACCACAAGGGGCTGTAGGGAAATATTAGCAACCTGGATTTAAAACATCATATGGCTGGAACCTAGACGGGGTAATAGAGCTGAACAGCTGCCAGTCAGTGAAAAGCTTCTCCAGCTATTTAATGAACATTAGCAGGAAACAGTCTGGCTCTTCACTTTGGATGAAAGATGCTTCTCACCGTGACCAGCTGCCATATCACACCATGGCATGCTGGGATCCCAGCAAGCCTGAGCATGCTGATGCCTATTTGGGTAGGCCCAGTGCTTGACAGGGACATTTTCAAGGTGAGTAAGAATAATACAGCTGAGAAAGCAGCACTGCTCCTGCTGTAGCAACTCAGGAGTAACACATGGCCACTGTGGGGTTGAGCACACTGCTCTGCAGTTAGCACCATGCTAGAATGGATATGAACGTGATGCCTCTGAGGTCTGACTGTGTATCGTGGCCCACAGAGGGCTGAGGGATGCTCCAGTAACTGTTTTCAAGCTTGAGACCTCCATGCTCTGCACCAAAAATTTAACCAGGGGTTTCCCCCAGGACAAGCACCATCCCTGCAAACTCACACCTTTCCAGCAATTACTTGTGTCCATTTGAAGATTGATCTCCAGCAAGCTTTCCATCATCACTGCTCACAATTTTAGGATAAACTGACTTGATGCCCACAGTCTGTTTCTCTCTCTTGAAAAATAGGTTGGAGCTTAAGAGCGTCAGGCCAGTAAAACTCCTGCACATTTGCTCACAGAGCTGAAACAACCATCAGAGTGGCCATGGGGCCAAGGGCAAAGCTGAATTAAATGTCTGTACATAGTCCTCTGCTATTAACAGTGGATACTGACATTCCCTACCCAGCTCAATACCAGCATGACTCTGGTGGAGCAAGAAACAAACATATGCTGCAGCCTCCAGGTATGGAGATAAGAAGGCTGCAGGAAGTTTAGTCTGCTCATGCAGTGCTCTCGCACCTACATAAAGCCCAAGGACTCACAGAGGAAGTGGGTAAGCCAGGCTGGCTGGTTGTGATGGACAATGGCCACACAGGCAGTATTGAGAGCCACCAGGCTCAACACGATCCAGTAGAAGACTTGGGATTTCACCATGTGGCGAACAGAGATGCGCAGGAGTCGCTCCTTATGTCGTAAGTAGGAGGCACCATCCACTCTGGCACCCTTGAGGCCAGAGTGACTCATGGGGTTACCTACAGGAAAAGAAGAGAGGGAGAAGAAGTTGGGTGCTCCAGCCGAGGCAAGAGAAGGAGCTGGCTGCTCCAGCCTTCCCCACAATATAAGACAGGACAGACAGCTCCAATATTGCTCTTATGGGACTTAACCACAGTTTTTAAATGCTATAGGTAGCAGTGGATGGTTTGCCCCGTTTGCTGTCAAACTAGATGGCTGGTGGGTGGCAATCTTCACATGACAGGTTTGACACTTGCAACTCAATGAACTGGCAAAGGTTTTGAGGTTTAGAGCTCCAAAGTGCACTAACCCAAGGTGGGATGAAGAGGTCTTCTCTGTGCCAACCTCCGCTCACCCACAGAGGAGATATCCACACAGTGCTCATCACTCGAGTCGCGGTTCATGGCATCTGTCCGGTTCCTTTTGATGGTGGCTCGCCTGAGCACTGGAAAGGAAGAGGAATGGGTGTTTGTAGCCCAGCTCTGCCAGGAGCCAGCTCATTGGACCAGAACCTGGTGACCAGAACTTGGCTAGCTGAGGTATGGTAATAGGAGGGAAATACCCAGGTGAGCCTAGTCTAGAACTGTACATGTGACAAACCAGACATGTCCTGGCCTCCATGCTCTATTGGCAGTTATTCATTTTCTTACACCCCTCCCTCAGGCCACAGATGCCAATGGAGTATCCCCAAACCTCCCTCCTCTCGTTGCAGATAAAGGGTTTCAGCCTCCAGCTTTGGGCAGGCAGAAGCAAGGGCAGACACTTATTTAGGCAGGGCCTTGCTTGTCTTACCTTCTAAGGCTGAGGTCCCAGAATTTTTGTTCTCTTCAGCCAGCATGACTTCCTCTACGCAAAACACAGAGTTTAGTATCAGGAGACAAGACACAGTAGTCTGAGCACATGACACCTCACTGCCTTGTATGCAGCACTTCAGACAGCCTGGAGGCAGTTGCTCTATCTTGCAAACTTATCAAGTATTGGTGAAGTGTCCAAAAGTAAATTCTGGAAGTTAGCAAGTGGCAGCTACTACACATTGTATCAGGAAGAAAAAAATACTACTAATTAACCATCGTCCTCCACTGTAATTAATCTGACTAAAGAAACTAAACACTGCAGATAGGTCTGGAGGTCATCATCATGAGGATGATCAGGAGTCTGGAGCACTTCTGCTACAAGGACAGTCTGAGAGAGTTGGGGCCATTCAGCCTGGAGAAGAGAAGGCTCTGGGGAGACCTTACAGCAGCCTACCAGTATCTAAAGGGGCTACAGAAAATCTGGGGAGGGACTGTTTGTAAGGTAATAGAGCAATAGGACAAGGGACAACGGTTTGAAACTAGAGCAGGGCAGGTTTAGTTCAGACATCAGGAAGAAGTTCTTCACCATGAGGGTGGTGAGACACAGGAACAGATTGCCCAGAGAGGTGGTGAAGGCCCCATCCCTGGAGACATTCAAGGCCAGGCTTGATGAATTCCTAAGCAACCTGATCTACTGCAGAATGTCCCTGCTCACTGCAGTGGATTGGACTAGATGGCCTTTGAAGGTCCCTTCCAACTCAATGTATTGTAAAATTCTACGATTCCATGATCCCAGCCTGGAACCAAAGCTGAGATCTCAAGCTCAGACCTCAGTTCAAGTTGCCATCATTTTTCAAATCTGAATTCAAGAAGAGAGTGTAAACCTTCCTTTCACAGAACTGAACACACTGAACTGATTCCCAGGAGGTGCAAGCAAGGACAGGGCAGTGGCAGCCTAGGAACCAGGACCCACAGGCTGTTGCATATGGCTGGATAACAGCAAGAAGCCAGGAAACCCCCACTATTCTTAACTCTCATCCAGGTCATGTTGGGAACCAGAGCTAGGAACTAGCAAAGTGCATGCCCTCCAGTCTGCTCCAGAAGCAGGTTTTACTGGAAAACCACTGTCATCATTCACTTCTCTAATTTGCCCCTGCCCACCAGCGCAGGGAACTGCAGCAAACATCAAGAGGATGGAAACCATAGCAGATCAAAGCTCACAGCAGTGATGCTCACAGCATTCACTGGAAATATAATATGCCTTGTGTTCAAAACATGACAGTTTCATGAAAAGGTTTCATCAGCTGCTGGCAATGTTCTTGCTTGCAGCTTGGCTGGACCATTGCACTACCAGGGGCCAAGCTCAGTCACGCACCCAACACCATCATGCAAGGATCTTTACAATTTTGGGGTTGCACTGGGTGATGCTCAAGGAACCCATCTCATCTCCACCACTTTGCATCACCAGCACCTTTCAGTGCCCACGAACCCCTTGAGAGCATCCCCCAAGCCTTTACCTGCTTTGTCTATCCAGGCTCGGTAGCCGTTGAGCTCCCGCTCAATCTGCTGCTGGCGCCGCAGCTTCATGAAGGCTCGGCGGTTCTCCACTCGCTCACGCTCTTTGGCAAACTCCCTGAGAAGGGCAGAAGGGGAAGGTGAGAATGCATCATCAGACAAAGCATGGCCAAGGGATGAGTGAACAATATGAGAGGAAGAGAGGCTTCATTGCAGGAGGAAAGGCATGGAGGCACATGAGCCAACACACTGCTCTATCACTCAGCATCCAATGTCCCAGCTGGGAGCTGCTGCTGTTGGGGGAGGATGCACCAACCAGCTCCAGAACCAGCTGAAAATCTGCATGTGCTTTCAGGAAATAAAAAACAGGTATTGTGAGGAGGGAGGAAGGGGATGGAGACTAGCAGGTCCTGGTCCTGTCTCTCCTGACTCCTCTTCTGAAACGTTTTTCTTTCCAGACTCTCCTTGGAAGGTTTTTGCAGGACATGAGACATTTCTGCTGAGACTTCTCTGGACTTCAATGAATCATATGAACTTCCCAGGCACTATGAGCAGTCCAGAGAAGGACAGCAGCTTGGCATCACATCAGGCAGGGGGGCAGGAAAAGGGTATGTAAAAGGCTGAAAACCTGCCATCCACTGCTCAGGCAGCCTTTAATACACACAGTGCACAGATGTATTAGCATCATGTAGTTGCACACTCTCCTTGGCACTGTCATAAACACACTCCTCAATACATAAGACACACAGTGTCACCTCTAGTCCAGCCCAGAGTTGTGCAGATATATCCACGTGCAGGGCAGACTAAATACACCTTTTCACACGCAGTAAAAATACCACACTGGTAAGAATGGTCAGATTTCTGGTATGCACACACTTGTGGCCATACCAGGAAGGCCATGCCAACAGCTCTCCTGAGGGGAGCACACACAATGTATGAAGCAGCACCCAAAACCCTCAGCACGTACGCAAAAGCACAGAGGAATGGAAATATTTGGTAATCAAAGAGTGTAGAGCCACAAAACAATGGGAGGTTGTCCTTCAAACATGACCCACCCAGAGCTGTATGTGTGCCCACCTCACTAAAAAAAGCAGGTGACCTTCTCCTGGTAGAAAGAACCTTTCCACCTTTCTCTTTTGCTTTGGTGGCAGCCTTGGTGAGGAAGTGGCTTCATGTGAATCCAGAGGGTGAAGTTATAACCAGTGTGTAAGTAGAAAAACAACTTACTAAATGGAGAAATAACAAATAGCAACCAATAATGACATGGTGGAGGCACCATCCCTGGAGACATTCAGGAGATAGGAAGACAGAGATAAGGTTTAAGGATGGTCCTTGTCAGAGCTGGGTTGGTGGTTGGACTCAATGATCTGAAAGGTTCCTTCCAACCAAGGTAATTCTACAATGCACAGGGCTGGCAATATAAGTAACCATCCACCCATACCATAGATTTTACATGAGATGGTATGGCCAGAGCTGTTTCTAGGAGGTCACACACCCCATGTTCATGCACACCACATACCTGGGACATCTCAGGTCACACATTATACCTCTACTGACAACCACATTTACACACAAGGAGCACCCTTCATGCCAGATATCCCACCAGCACACCTTTTCCCTCCTTGCAACACCACCACAGGGACACAATCTGCTGGCAGCAACTTCCCATCCCCAAGTCCCACTGGCCACAGAGCCCCAGCTGCACAGAGGAACTCAGCCTGTAGCTTCAGCCCCCTCTCAGTCCCAGGCTGCTCTGAGGGAAGCATCATTGCCAAGAACAAATGGCAGCATTCTCTCTGCAAGATGACTGTTTCTCTCTCCCCAGAGACTAGCAGCAATCTCCAGCCTCAAAAAAATATATATTCAAAAGAACTGAAAGAATTGGTCTGTCTGCTGCAGGGAGAGTTCAAGTGCATTACCCCAGCTGAGCTATTACACCCTTAATGCTGTGTGGGCTTTTGCATGTGTATATGTGTGTGTGCATGCACGCGTGTGTTTGTGTGAAAAGCCCTGAATGTTCCCTGCATCTCTTGTTTAAGACCCCCAGACAATTCAAGCGTTTTTAATTCCACCCCAGGAAGGTGAAGTTTCCTGCTGCTCTGGCATTAAGCATCAAATGACTCTCCCCCTCTATCGCTGGCTTTCAGGCTGAAATGAGACTTTCTTCCTAGGGCAAGGAAGGGGGGGAGAACAAAAGGCAGGGAAGAGAAAAGCAGCCTAAGTGGAGGCAAAGAGGGTGGGAGGAGAGGGGGGGAGAAGGAAGGACCTCCTGCAGCAAACAGTGAAACATACTCTCGGGTTTGAGCATGCCATGCCATAAACACTCCTTGTCCTAACTGGAGGAAAAGCAGAAGAGTTTTGGTGATGCCATCACCCCTCACTGATCTTTCTCAGCTAATTTGGGATGTTGAGATATGAGAAAATGCCATTTGCAGCCAGAGTTTGTGGGGAAGTTGACTATTTTCTCTCTGTTTTGGTCCACTGGTCCTCCTGCATATGCTGAACTTGTGCCCCATGGCCATAATCCCATGCCAGAGAGCACCTTGGCAGAACTTCTGTGGGCCAGACCCTGCATGAAGAATCTGCCACTGGCAGCACCTGAAAAAACTGATTTACACCATCAGAGAATGTGGTCCCTCTCTGCCCTTCCTGCTTGCCCATCCCTCCTCTGCTGAGGCTAGTGTCTCCTTTTGCCACATGGTGAGAAATCATCATTATGTGTCCACAAGGAAACCTACCCAGAAGGACCAGCTGAGGTTCAGACCACCTTTTTCCAGAGAAGGAAATGGGAGCATCTTCTCCAGTGCCCTCCAACCAAGGTGATTCTACATTGCACATGGCTGGCAATGTAAGTAACCATCCACCCATGCCATAGATTTTACATGAGATGATGTGGCCAGAGCTGTTTCTAGGAGGTCACACACCCCATGTTCATGCACACCACATACCTGGGACATCTCAGGTCACACATTATACCTCTACTGACAACCACATTTGCACACAAGGAGCACCCTTCATGCCAGATATCCCACCAGCACACCTTTGTATTAAGCAACATTCCCCCTACCCAACCATTTTCTCACAGAGCCCTAATTTGACAGAAGCTGGTGCCACACACACCCAGGGACGAGGTCTATGAGGCTGTAGCAGTGCCTCTGAGGGAGACACTTCCCACGCGCTTGATCCTTAATGGAACTTAATTGCTTTTGTCCATTAGAAGGAGGAAGGGGTGGCAGAGAGGGGAGGGGTAAAAACAAAAAACTTAAGCTCAACCTAATGAATTATTACATTTCAGAGAGACACGTTACCGAGCAGGGCAGCAGCGGGGGCTGGTGACATCTGAGAGTGGGTAGGCGATGCTGACAGATCAAGGATTGCTCAGAGCCAATTTGCAGCAGCGGGTAAGATAATACTGTGTGCGAGTGAGAACAGGGCCAGCAATGGTGACTGACAGCCACTTGGGAAGGCTCCAAGGCACAGGCAGGGCAGCATCTCACTGCTGAGAGAGCCGGACGCCTGCCACCACACAAGGGTTCTGCTCCCCAGTGTGTCGTTGCCAGGGATGGCCCAGTTTTGCCTTGCAAAGAGCCTGCTGCCTCATAGGTTCCCTGCAAGGGGGAGCAGTGGACCCCAGCAGAAAGCTCCTTTCCCACCAGCAACACCTCTGCTCCTCACCTGGGACTCCTGGCCCCAAATCCGGATACCTCCAGCATGAAAACATTCACCCGTGAGATCTGAACTCCAGATGAGCCCACCTTGTGTAATTGCAACCCTTTTCCAGCTGGCCTCGTTATGCAGAAGGCAGGCCACAAGGGATGGAGATGAGCACTGAAGGTCACAGTGGGAGCTGGGGAGCAGCATTGCCATCTGTCCTCTTTCATACAAGGGCACCATCCATCCGCCTGCCAGGCCCATGGAAGCACAGATAGTTTAGTCCTCCTCTGCCTGCAAATTCTCCTGTACAGCCTTGGCATTCCCCTCACATGGTCTGAGAGTGTCTCTGCTCCTAGAAGGAGACTTCAGGAGTCATCACCATGCTCAGTTACCCTCCTCCCTGTGCTCCTGTACCCTCACTTACACCATGGCAGTGATGCTTTTACTATATCTTGCTTTTACAAGCCCAGGTCTTGTTTTAATGAGAGATGAACCCATGTGAACACACCCAACTTAAAAATGTGTCCCCTTTTCGGAAAAAAAAAAAGAGAAAACCAAAACAAAACACCAACCAAAACCCAAAATGCAAACCAAAAAAAATGCATCAAAACCTAAAAAACGCCAACCACACAAAAAACCCAGCAACCAAAAAACAGCTAAGAAAAGGAAAAAAAATCACAGATGCCACACCTCACTTCTATACTTTCTAGATCTTCTTTGAACAAAGAGAGGGTATATAGCACCGGTCACATCAATAATGTGCCTTTCATGCTTTGAAGCTGTAGGCCAAGCCTTCTTAACCCCATCAATTTGTTACTTTTGACCACTGTTAAAGATGCCTCTAACAAATCAGTTAACAAACAGGTCTTAAAATAATGCAAGGCAGAAGAGAGGATGGGGTGGGAAGAGAATACTAGATTACACTCTGAGGATGAGCTAACATCACTGTGCTGTTGTGAGAAAAAAAAAACACATAGAAGAGGATGTATAACAAGGAATGCCATCTGTAAGACATCGGGTAATACTGCTGCTCTCCTCAGCAGACGCGAGGTCTCAGCTCATGGCTCCAACTCACTCAGTTTTGAGCACCACAATTTGAGGAAAAAATTACATTAGACACCAGGAGAGCATCAAGAAGGTTATAGGACAGAACTCACAACAGACGGCTTGGAAAACATGGATGACACAGTTCCAAACCAGGGGGATCAGATGGTATTTACCCAAGAGGTGTAAAGGAACTAAAGTCAGAGCATTGAATGAACTGTGCAGTCTGTAACTCAGTGCTTCAGCTGAAACAGCCGGTGTGAAGCAGGCACAGCAGAGCTGGCAATGCCAGCTGGGATTATTGCACTCCCCAACAGCAAAGGCTGGAGCAGAGAGTCCAAAAGGTACAAAAACTTCTGCAGGGGAACAATGTCCTTCACAGATCTGCTTTGAGGGAGGCAACAAGTGTTCTGGATACAGGGATCTGCTTGATCCGCATGCACTTGAATTGTCAAAAGTCAGAGAAGATTCAAGGTGGGGTTGGACAGGGCTCTGAACAACTTCATCTGATTGAGGGTCTCCCTGCCAAATGACAAGTAGAAGGCTTTAAAATGTCTCTTCCTTCCCAACCCATTTTATGGTTCTGTGATTTCTTAACAGCTGAACTATCTCAAGAAAGTTTCCCACAAAATACTAACTGGTGAAGAGAATAAAAAAAAAAAAAAAA
>VZTY01029232.1:104096-147612 GCA_013400935.1 Turnix velox
TATTCCTTTTGATCATCCCTGTGTACTTGGGTGAGAGTTACATGTTGGCCATGCTGTGACAAAGCTGCAGCAAGAAGTGGAGTGTGCAGCTGACAGTGCTAAAGAGAGCACATTTATAGAGCGCCAGCAGACACACAAGTTGGGGAATGAGAAGCTGACAAGCTGTTGGAGACATCGAATGGTAACATGGGAAGGAGCTGGGAGATACCAGCCCTGAAGTTACCCATTACATCACTGTCCCACTTAAGAACAGACAGATGCTGATGTCTGCCTTCTACCTTGGATTTTGTTGTAGGTACCCACTGACACCCATCACTCTGACGAGGTCCTAAAGAAGGTTAGACAAGATTGACACCATGAAACATGAACAATTCAGAAAGACATTGTCATGCTAGTTTGTGTTGACACCCCACGCTAAGAGGAAAAGTGAACAAAAATAGAGGCAGAAAAGAAAGGGAATGACAACATGAAGACATGGGGACAAGGCAGGCCAAATGGAAAACTGCCTCCACAAGCAGGGAGGGGACAGAGGGGCTCCAGGTGAGAAGCCCACAGAAGCAAACTCAAGACTCCCAGAACTAACAAACTCCTTTTATAAGCCAAGATATATGGGCTTAATGCAGCAGGGACAGGGTCACCATCATCTGACTGTAACAGGATCTCTCACTTCCAGCTTTGGGTATCTTTGAAGACTATGTTCAAGAATTCAGATCATTGTAATTTGTGATGGGGAGCCAAAGCAGCAATGAAGATGCTGAAATTACTCCAAGCAGTGAAGAATATGAGAGAACTCAGACTTTGCATCTGCTGACAGGGATCAGTCCACTGAACAGGAAGGATTTTAAATACCTCCCCTCTTCTCTCCAGTAATCCCTGTTTCCTTGTCTACAGTTACCTTCAGTGAACAGGTGCCTATTCATCAAGGAGCAGAATCATCCAGTGCTCAGGATCACAGCTGGGCATCAGCCCTACCTTGCTGCAAAGCATGTCCCTCAGCAGTGGATCCCAGCAGAGATGCAGGTGTCCAGTCTCTGAGTTTCAGGGTGGGATCAGCCCCTCTCTTCATGTGTGGTCTCCAAAAATAAGAAGTATTTCATGAGTGGATGCTTGCTTTGTGTTCATCTCAACCCTGCTGTGACCATCAAAGATGGGTTTTCCACTCCATGACACTTGTGTTGGGTTCAGAGCAGCCAACAGCTTGGAGAGCTTATTGTCTTGAAGTAAAGAAAAAACAAATGACAAGGAGGAGAGATACCACCTGGAGGAGGGAGCCACCAACATTCCAGCTGTTGAGTTTTAGTTTCAACGTCTAAAACATGGTTTAAAACTGAAAGAGGAGAGGTTTAGATTAGACATTAGGAAGAAATTCAAGCTCATGAGGTTGAGGAACACACTGGAACAGGTTGCCCTTAGAAGCTGTAGCTGCCCCATCCCTGGAGGGGTTCAAGGCCAGGCTGGACAGGGCTTTGAGCAACCTGGGTGGGTGGTAGGCAGCCTTGCCTAGGGCAAGGCATTGGGACTGGATGATCTTTGAGGCCACTTCCAACCCAAATTATTCTACAATTCCATTATTTTTCCAAGGGAATTAGGTGTTTACATCTGTGCCTCACTGCTCAGAAAAAACAGTTATCCACAACATTAGACAAAAAGCAGCAGTAGTGTAGCCAGCCCATGAGGCAAGAGAGCTACACAGAAGAGGAAGAGGGTCTGGTAGCCCCAGAAGCAAGATGCAGAGATACAGACTCTGGATTTAGTTTCCCCCTTATCAGGAAGGGTTGGTATGAGCAGCACAGCTTCGCTGCTGCTTCAAGAGCCCCGGGCTTTATTCGCAATCACTCCCACTGGCTCTTGCAGTGCTGGGAAAATGTCACTCCTCCCCTTCTCTGCTATGCTCCAGTTTTTATCCTCTGTAAGCAGAGAACAGTTTTATAGTCCCTCTTCACAAGAGATAGCCATCTGCAGGTGAACAGTGCAGGACCAGTATTGCAGGTGAGCTAAAGCATTGGGGGGGGGAAAAAAATACCATCCTTTTTCAACATTTCATCACTTTAACTTGCCAGGAACTTCCAAGAACTCTAATTGATGCCTTCTACACACAAATACAATGAATGTAGAACCAACCATCAAGTGTGAAACCCACAATGCAACTGCTAGGTACTCACTCTGCAGCTGCAAAACAAACAAACTGCCGCCTACATGATACAAAGAACTGATAAAGCTCCGTGATTCATTCAGGGCATCCAGTCGACTTCACCCAACAGGACTGAAACCCAGAACCCTGCTGCAAGGATAGAGTCGGTCACAGAGCAACTGGGTAACTCCAAAACCCCTCACCAAGCCACAGAGCTGCAGCCATGGCCACACAGTTGCTGTCATTAACCAAGTTGACAAAAATTACTGCTACCTGGAACACATTATTCCAAAAGCAATCTGTAAGCCAGAACTATCTGCTGAGTGCTTCATCGAGAGGATCAAAACTGAGCTTTTTCACTCCCAGACTGCAGACAACGGGCAGTCCACAGAGCAAATTTGCAGGGAGGCATGAAGAAGAACAAATTGGAAGCAGTTGAGACATGCTGGCAGATAATTTGCGAAGAGAAATCAAGAGGGAAAGTCACCGAGTCATAGCTTTGTTGTTGATTTTCTTTTTTTTTTCTTAATCCTGGCTGTCTGGCTGTAAGCAGAGTCATTATTCCCTGTAGCATCAGGGGACATAGCACACCAGACACACGTGTCTCTTGTCAGGCAGCTTGTTTGCAAAGGGCTTGGAGGCCCCTGGCAAAAAAGCAGTAGAGCAGAGCAAGGCAGAGAGGCACTCATTGAATATGGATGCCCACCTGGCTGCTGAATATAGATGAAGATCTCAAAGGCCCCTTTGCCTCACTCATGTTCAAATACCATGTCCTCAAAACAAGAGTTTCCCCAGAACATTGACAAGTGTGGCCATTTCTTGCTGAACATGGCCAGACCAACCTGCATCCTCTACTGGTGCTGGGGATCTGGTAGGAGGCATCACAGCCCACCCTCCCTGCTTCAGACGCATCTTCATTCAGAAGCAGTTCCAGCTAGTGAATCTCCAAACACACAATAGGCACAGCCCTTTTACATCCAAGCTATTCCAATGCTACAATCATTAAAGAAAAAAAAAATACAATGATGCTTTCAAGCTTTCATGCTCTGGGAACAATATTTCTCACACTCATTTGTTAGGATCTTGCTGTCCCTCTTGATGTCCACACAAGCCTTCTTGCATTGTGGCAGAGTGTCTCCTTGCTTTTCCCTCCACAAACCACCTACCTTCCAGATATTAATCATCTTCTCAGCATTTTTTGGTTTCCAACCATCTGATCCAGCTCAAATGCAAAGGGGCCCAGGTTTTGGGCATAGCCAGTGAAAAAACTCCTGTCTCCATTGAAAATGTACACTTGTTCCTTCAACACCCTTATTATTAATTGCTATAATACTTAATTTTATTCATCGTTTGTTATGCCTCAAAATTGGATAGGAAAAAAATTCAAATTAAGTGAAGTGAAAAGATTTCAGAGATGGTACAGAAGGCTCCTGAAGGAGCTGAAGAAAACTCTCCAGAGACTGGGAACGCAGTGCTAACCCAACCTGAAAGAAAAAAGATCTTAAGACAAAGAAATCTTGCCAAATTGATCCTTTAATTATAACATTAGTCGTTTCTTTCAAAGGCTTAATGTAAGAGCTGGGGGTGGGGGGCAGAAAAGACTTTAAGGGAGAAAAGACTTAACATCACTAGGATGAGTGGAAGCAATTAGGAGGATTTAAATTACTCCCTTGTTTGGTACAAGGCAGATGGATTTCATTTTTCTTGCTATCACGCTCAACTTCTTGATCTGCCAGTAGCTTTCAAAGGTCTTCTCCTTAGCAGACCAAAGGACCCAGCCTCCTCAGGTTGGCCAGTAATGCCTTCCACACTGCACCTACTCAGCTTTTGCTGCAGACCACAAATTCCAGTGACTATAGCAGCTTTATCACACTGGAAAGGAGCTGGAAGTACAAGACTGGATAGGGGAAAGGAGTCCACCAGTGCTACAGGACTACCTCAACAGGAGGACAGATAATGCAATGCATGGAGGAGGGCTTTGCTACAGAGGCTGAGAAAGAAGAGATAGCAGAGTTAAAACTGCAAGAAGACCTTGTAGTAGCATACCAGTACCTGAAATGGCCTAAAAGAAAGCTGAGGAGGGATATTTGCAAGGGCATGGAGTGATAGGAATGAGGGGCAGTGCTTCTAAACTTGAGCAGGTCAGGCTTACATTAGACATTAGGAAGAAGTTTTCGCCATGAAGGTGGTAAAACACTGCAACAGGCTGCCCAGAGAGGTGGTGGGGTCCCATCCCTGGAGATATTCAAGGCCAGACCTGATGAATCTCTGAGCAACCTGATCTAGTGCAGAATGTCCCTGCTCACTGCAGGGGGTTGGACTAGATGGCCTTTGAAAGTCCTTTCCAACTCAATTTATTCTAAAATTCTACAACACAGCCTGTCAGGTATCAGAAACTGCATGAATCCTCAATGTTCTACCTCCAAGCATGACTTATTTTCAATCTCCACTCTTTCAGCCTCTTTCTCCCAGTGACAAGCTAGACATAAGCCATCTTCTTGTCAGGAAGGGCAAGGCAGGCAGGACCCTTGCAGTACCTAGAACAGGTGAACTGGGATGGCATCACTCTTGCTGTGGAATTAGGCATGTCACAAGCAGCCAGGACCAGCCAGCATAGCTCTCACCCAGTCTTTGCTGCCCCAGAGATCCAATACAAATGCACAAATCCAAATTGTTTTACATGACAAACAAGCAAACAAAAGAAACCCAGGACATTCCACATCCACAAAGAAAGGAGAGGAGATCTTTTCAAACCCCTGGAATAGGACGTGTGCAATGTTCACATCCCCCTTACTCAAAGGCAACTGAGTGCAGAGCACTGCATGCTCCACAGGCCATCATCTGCTGCAGGGTGGGAAGAGGACCCATTTACACCAGGATCTCTAAGGAGATAGCTGCAGCAGACAGTCCTCTCTCTGCAGTGCTGCAGTCCTTTCTGGGAAGAGGTGCAGAGCTGCTAGTGTATCCTACCCCACCGCTGCAAGGTGCTAGATGACACCAACCCCAGGCCACAGGACAGCAGCAGCCAACACTTGATGATAATCTCAGGATCTTCCCAAGATCACAAATCCACCTGCTGCCACGTGGCAGAAAACATGGTGCTTCAACTGATGCTCCATCCTTCCTCGCTCCCACTGTCTCTCTTCTTCCAGGATTATGGTGGTAGCTTCTGTAGCTTTAAAAGCTGAGCAGTCATATCTCCTCGGGCTTCATACCTGCAAAATGCTCTCAGAGAGGAACAGGGCCAACTTTTTTCTTTTCCCTTCCTGCTCTCATTTGGAATTAATTGATCCATAATTGCATCCATAGAGGGGGAAAGTTAATAGACACAGTAATAAATGGCAAAGCCCCAGAAGAACTGGCTCTTCACGCCCCTGCCTGGAGCAACTCCATCTCCTCTTAACAGAGCGGCTCATGAGATTCCAGTGCATGTGTGCATGTTAGTATTTAGAGAGAAATAACGAAGAGCCTTGGTGTGATGGAAATCATTTCTTTTCCTCTCCCACATACTTTGTGCTTTGGAGCAGATGGATCCAGGCTGTTTACATCACAGAGGTCATGCCTCAGCTTAACAGTTGGGGAACTGACTGTTGGGAGAGATGCGCATCGCAACCAGAAAATTGCTAAATCTGGACTCAAGCAAACTTTGGATGGCGGCAAGTTAAATATACAAATGTACTCCTGCAGCCTTTTCACATTCAGGACCAGCTTTGGGTCTTTGATTGTTTCCCTAAGGAGAACTGCAGCCAAGATGAAGTGAGGGCAGAGAGGCCACTCACCAGCATAAACTTTGAGAAGGTGTCTGGAAATTCCAACTGGACTTTGTTATTTGCCAGCAACATGTGTCCAGGTTTATGCAGATGGGCTACCAGCACTCACTGCTGTGCCCTGTCTTAACAGTGTGGCTGTGACTTCAGCTGGTTGGCCATGGCAGCTTGTCTTCCCCAAATCAGTGGTATAACTAATGCCAGGGAAAGGTCTCCCTTTCACAGTGTTATTTCCATGGAGCTCATCCCCAAACTGACCTTCTCTTCTCAGCTCAGTCCAGCTGCAGGGTGCGCAGGGGGCTCCAGCCAGACCCCAATTGCTCATCCAGCTCAGAGGCCGGGGGATGGAAAGGTCACCCTTCCCCTCCAGCAGCAGAGCTCTCTTTTTGTACAAGAGGATTGTAAGTAGCATTAAAAACAATAATAACTAAGCAAGCAAAGCAGGAATGAAGCCCTTCTTGTGCTCAAAGGTGGGCATTGTCTGCATGCACAAGTCCCTTTTCCTGCCTCATGTGCTCCATGGCTCTCACAGCAAGAGCTTCCCTACTATCAAGTTACTGCATCCTCCGAGCTGCAGGGCACACCTGTGGCTGTGGCCAGGTGAGAGGGCACATGCAGTGGCCCCTCTGCTAGGTGGCAAAGCCCAGCTCACCATCTCCACGCAGCCCTCCAGAGAGCTGAGCAGTCATGCTTTTCCCTAGGTATCTGGCACACCACAAGAGCATCTCCATTGCCAATTAGGCCACCCACCCACTTGCATCCTTCCCCAGTACAAACCCTATTAGCAATAAACAAACAGTGGAAATGCCAGTCAGTGCCTGGGTAGAGCCCTAGACAACCAGAAAGAGGTGCCTTGCACCATCCTGACAAAGGCAAAAACTGAGCTTGGACAAGGGCACAAGTCAGACATCCCACCAGTGAACCTTGTGCTCCTCCAGCCAATGGCTGGCTTGCAGGGCAGAGAAATGCTACCGTGCTACATCCCAAGGCTGCTTTCAGCATCACATTCACCACCAAAACCATCAGCATCCACACAACACGCTCTGTTGACACACTTCAACACTGCAAGAAGGGGCTTTTGCAGCTGTCTAGCCCCGAGCTCCCTAGCTTCAATTCTCTTCTTTGGGCTTATATGGGAAAGCTCCTGTTTGACACAACACCCTGTGGGACCTTGCTCAAATCTTCAAGCTAGATGAAGCATAAGAAATGCAAAACTCACCCAATGATTCTTAGATGTCTTTATCCTCCAGAAGAGCTTCCTCCCTGCAAGGCAGCCAGAAGCCCTTTCTGCAGCCTGTCCCCAAAGCCCCGGGACTCAGTCAGACCCCAGACAGAGCTGGGGAAATTCAAACTACAAACAGACACCAAAGCCTAGCCTGTGTTGCATGAAGAGCTCCTGAAACCACCACCATCATTACACCTGAACTCTCAGGGTCACTGTGGGTGGTGATAGAGTTGACCAGCACCAGTCTCCACGTAGATCCCCATAGAACTTTCCAGATGGCCAAACCAGTGTTAGGGTGGTGCACATTTTTGCCATGATAAGCAATTAGGAAAAATAACCTGTTGCTGAGCATGGGGACCCTGCTGCCACCTGTGGCAAGGGCAGAGGAGCCCATATTCCTCTCCCAAGGCAGAAGAAGTCATGCTTTCCCAATGCACCAACCCGACAGCAGCTGAGGATGTACTGATGCAACCACAGCTCATTGTCACAGAAACAAGAAGATTCTTCTCTTCAAATCCAGCTTATTGACATGGATTAAAACATCCTTTCCCTTAGGAAGGTCAGAATAAGGACAGCTGTCTAGTTCTAATGTCCCTAGCTTGTCCAGCTACATTTCAGGGATCCCTTCCCTCACCAGTGTGTATTCCACACCAGCATCTGGCACATCCTCTGAACCACAGCCAAGACAGAATGACAGTGTCCCACATCACTCCTACATTCACCCCAAATCCATCCCAACCCATACCCAGCATAGTCCATCAGCCAGTGAGCACATACCACGCTACAAACATATTCTGGACTTGAGCACATTTCTGTAAGGCCCCTTCATATCTCTCCCCTCCAAAAGGTCTTAAGGAGCCAGAAAATCAGCAGTGACCAGTTCTAATACATGGCCAAAACTACAAGCTCCTCAGCAAAGAGAAAGAAGAGGAAAGCATCTTCAAGACTACTCCTCTCCCAGCTTCCTTGGGAATGAAGGAGCTAAGCAGATCCGAGGAGTGATTCCTTTCTGTCATGGAGGCAAGCATGAAGGGGATAGGAACAACCCCCCTACTGGTTGTATCACAGGGGTCACAGCAGTACCAGGGAATAACCTCAGGGCTCAGGGACATGCAATGAGAATGGCACGGAGAAGGACAACATCTCACTTACCCTGACAGCACTCCCAGGACAAGGTTGAGGACAAAGAAGGATCCAATGATGATGAGGGGGATGAAGTACAGCCAGTTCCATGTGGCTCCTAAGGCATCATTGGTCTGCGGGAGAAAGAAAAAACACGTGTTATCTTCAACACCAGCACCCAGGGCAGAGGGAGAGTGAGTCTGCTTCAGTGTGGCAGTGACTCTTCCTTTAGGCTGACCACACCAGGCTCCTTAGGGTGATGTGACCATGCCTCCCAAGCCTTAATGTGCACTGGTCAGTATTTGTTCAATGGAGCTCCTGACCAGCAGTGCCATGATGTCTCTCAGTGCCCTGTCCCAGTCATACTCTCCTCAACAGTTGCCAGCCTTCATGGGACAGGATGGCTCCTCTCTGCCTCCTCCTGTCACCCCTACAGGGACACAGGGACCATAAGGCAGTGACACATTCTCTCAGTAGTGGCCAGACAGAACTCCAGGTATGTGCAGTGAAAAACTGTGGTGCTGTAAGGGGGCAACTCAAGAATCCTCCAGCAGCTTCGCTGAGCGTTCCCTTTCACATCCCATCCAAGGAAGGTGCTGCTGGCCAAGTATGGCACCATTTAAGAAAGAAAGATTTACAAGATTCCTTGGGACGAGGGAGGCTGGTAGCTAAAGAAGAGGAAGCCAGTGCTTACCCACCCATGCAAAAGGGAAAAGCAGCTGATGTGGATGAGCCCCACACCTTCACATGGGCATTTTGTTGATGGTATCACTGAAAATAAATCACAGAAAACCTCCCATCCTGGGTGTGTTACCCTAGTCCCCAAGGATCTGAGAGCAAGCCAAGGGAAGCTCTAACTGCAGGGTAAAGCTTGACAGCAAAAACACCTGCTGGCAACCCCTGCTCTATACCTCCAGACATTTATTCACAGAGGCTTTTAACAAAGCAGTGCCCCTCTGTACCTCCCAGCCACTTCCCAGGCCCCATTTGTCCTCCGGTGTCAGGCACAGCGCACATGATGCCAGGCTGGAGGGTGATGCGGCAGAACGTGACTGTCTGGGGGAGGTGGTATCAATCTTGTTGCAATGAAAGGCTCTTTCTCTTTTCTCTCTCTTCCCCCCCTCTTCCTGTGCTAATTAAGCCCTCATCTTTGTCTGAGTCATTGGCACCACATCTCCCGGTCAGCCAGTGCAGGAGCCAAGATGAGGCTCTGCAAGGGGAGAAGCTCATCTCCAACAAGGGGGAGAAGGAAAGGTATCAGTCTGGAGTCTTCCTCTAGTGACAGAGATGTTAACCTCAGCTGGAGATCCTGACCACCCTGACACTGAGTCTCTGGCAGAAAGAGTGGTGGTGGTGGCACATCCCACTGCAGGCAAACCACAGCACCAGGGATTGGGATGCTGTGGGCAGACCCCAGTGCTGAAGAGAGCCTAGTACCCAGCAGCAATAAGGACTTTGAGGTTGGACAAAGAATCTAGAAAGACTTAATGTCTTCCTCCTCTGTTCCTGGGGAAAGCAGATATGTCTTCTCAGGGTCCTGCACCTTTTAAGAGTCCCAGTCCACCGCCAGCCCCTTCTCTGGGCCCTAGCCCCTTCTGCAAGAGCAGGGAGGGTGGAATGATGCACAAGAATCCTCTATAGCCAACACTCAGCACTGTCCTCCAGAGAGGCTCAAGTCATCATATTCTTCTCTAACAGCACCATTTGCTACCGCATCAGTTTTCAAGACATCATGCAACTCCCCAGCCCAAACATTGCTGAGCTTTTGCTTCTCACCAAGGTATCTCTTAGGTACCTGACAACTGTTACAACCCTTTGAAACAGGCTCCCACCCTGGAGCACAGAGGATGCAAAACAGATGAGTTCAACAGGTGAAGGAGACATCCTTCCTCACTGCTGTGCCATCACCACCCCCTCCTTTGGCCTTCTCCTCACCAGTGATGCATACCAAGAGATGGAGTGGGAGATGGGATGAAATGGCACAGCCCAGACCAATTTCCCTGGGGTTATCAGCCAGTGATACCTGGAGAAGCATCCAGGCTTCCTGCTGCAATTTGTGGACACAGCCAAGACTGGTGGCAACAGGGCCACACAGCTCAGAAAGCTGAGGCAGGGGCACAGCAGGGTCCTGTAAGGACAGGCTGCATTGCCTCTGTGCATTTTGTGTACTCAGAGAGGGGTGGACATAAAGGAAATTGGACAGATTTTAAGGGGCTGGAGAGGGTCACATGTCCAGCACTGCTGAGGCAAGGGCACAGGGGATGCAGAGCTGTGGCCACAGACTTCACATACCCAAAGGACACAACACACCTCAGAAAGCTCAGGTATGGTCCCAGCACACAAGTGGATGCATTCCCATCTCTCTACTCACAAAGCTGAAGCACATCTGCTCCATAAACCTAAGGAACCACCACATCTGGTCGAACTGACCTGATAGCGCCTATACAAGCTGCCAAGGTCTCACAGAGCCACCGAGTCCAGTTCCCCTCATGTCAAGAAACTGATTCTCTAATGGCTGCATTAATTTTCAACCTAAAATTATTTGCAGTCATTTTACATATGCCTCTGCTCTTTTACTAGCATTGGCCTTTGGCTGAAATACCATTTCACATCCTGATGTATTTATAAACAGAATCATAGAATGATTTGGATTGGAAAGGACCTCAATGATCATCCCATGGCAGGGATGCCTCCCTCCACCTCAGGTTTCTTAAAGCTTCATCCAACCTGGCCTTGAACACCTCCAGGTGTGAGGCATCCTGCCTGCAAACCTCCCTGCTTCTCTAGGACATGGCAGTCACCCTGTGCTCACTTGCTCATCCCCTCCTCCTCCTCCATACTGCTGCTTCCCTACCAGCAAGACCTAGGCTCCTAGGAGATGTTACTCAACAAGAGCACATGGCTTTCCATTTCACACTGCATCCCACATCTCTTCCTCCAGCCCTCAAACTCCTACAGCCCTCAAACTCCTCCAGCCTAGGGTGGCAGCCTCGCAGCCTCCATCCCCCTAGCTCCAGGAAGACAGCTGATGCCTAAGCTGGAAGCAGGAAAGCCCATGACTCATCCCTGAGGAGCTTCACTGGTCTCCAACAGCCACTACATCCCCTCACCACCACCCAGCACATCCCAGTGCTGCTCACTTTCCTGCCAGCCTCGCAGAGCTCTTCTCCTTCCCCTCTTTTGCGTTTCGTTGACATTTTCTCACAGCTAAAAGCTTTACTACAAAGAGCAGCTCGACACGTTTCTGGGTCTATGATGCCAGGTTAGCCTGGAGTGACCTACCTTTGGCAAACCCATGATTCATTTCCATCTTTTGCCTTCCAAACCCGTTCTGAAATGGCATGCGATTGAGGTCAGGCTTACAGTCCTATTCCTGCCTGCCTTGTTTTTTTCCCCCCTCTCCTCCCCCCAACTTTTAAATATAGGCATTGCATTCGCTCTTCTCCAGTCAGATGGTGCCTCCCCCAACTCGCTGGAGTTGTTAAAAATACTTGTTACCAGATCTGCCATTTCATGTGCCAGCTCCCTCCAAGCATGGTGGGGGAAACCACCCTGAGTGCTGGGCCAATGGGTGCAATGGTCTTGGTGCTTGGCTTCCACGTTGGCTGCTTTGGTATCTGTGTCCTCATTTCCACTATCCAGTCCTTGGCATTGCCTCTGTCTTGGTACTGATCAACAGCTGGAGTGAAATAGCCATGTGTACCCAAATCTCCCCAGCTGTTGCTTCACCAAGCCTTGCTTCTATTTGCAGAGGTGAGGAACCACTTCCCACCTCTTCAAGCACCCTTCATGAGGTCTGTGTCAGTGTGGCATTTGCCAGCTCCCACAGCACTTCCTAACATCTTTGGCACCATGATGATGTTGTATTGACAGAGCAGCCCCTTTTCCCATCACTTTGAGGCATAATTTGTTGTTAATATCCCTCCACTGGGAATGGTGGTTCATTGCCTTGGTCTCCTGCACCTTCTTACTCTTTGCTGAAGGTACTGGAAGTTTCTCATGTGCAGAGGTCAGGGTAGAGACAGGAAGTTCATTTCCCAGATTACTCCAACACTGTAACTCCTATAATAAAAAAATTCCTGTCTCCTGACCCTGGCTCCCTGTGCTGGAAACTGGGTCCCAAGACTTGGCCAAGCCCTTTGGGAAATGGAGGATGCCTGATCTTTGCTGCTTCTTCCCTTCCAGGTAACCATCTTCTCAACATACATCCCCACCAGCCTAAGGCATCCAAGCTCTCCCATGACCACTGGTCTGCGTAATGCATTTGTTGCTATCTTCAGGCATGCTCAACACACCAAGCTTTTTTACATGACCTTGCAGGTGAAAACTAGGGAGCCACAGCTTCCCAAGGGACTATGCACCCAAAGGTATTTCTCATGCCTAGGTGCTGATGGAGAACTGCTGGAGCTGGATCACCGCACTCACATCTCAGACATGACCTGTCTCACTGCCAGCAAAGCCTCTGAGCCTATAAATGACACCACCAGGGAGTGGGAGCAGGACTCTGTTGGAGGAAATGGAGGCCGGCATGGCAGGTCCCCAACCAGGAAAGGAGTCCCTGCTGTCTCATGCTTCTCAACCCCCAGCACAGAGTTATTCTTTCATCAGATTTTGGGTTGTTTAGTGGGGCTTTTTTTCTTTTTTTTTTTCCTCAAAGGGCGGGAAAAGGCGCAGGGAGCTGCAAAAAAGCAGGTCTCACTCAGGGGGCCAGAAATCTAAAGAAAACTAAATATATACCCAAGTCGAATGCAAAGCACAAGCTCGCAGCCCACACGTACCCTCCCTCAGGCTGTGCTCACATGGGAAACTTTAGGATTTCTTTGCTATAGGGGAAGAGGGGAGAAATTAAAAAAAAAAAGAACCAAACCATAGGCACACAAAATAAAGCCCAAAAATTCAGTCTTTCCTACCTAAAAATAAACAGAAATCCAGTTCTTCCAGCATAAGAACCACCATTCTGCCTCTGTAATGACCACTCACTGCCCACTAGCTTGGAAAGGAGGAACTAGGGATGAGACTGTGAGCACCCAGCTCATTCAGGGAACAGACTTCATTCACACAGTGATCTGCCTTTGTTGATCCTCCACTGTCTAGTAACAGGGCTGAGCTCCCTTGTTAGACTTTCCCTGGAGGTGACCTTTCTGCTCTCTCACCAGCAGGAGATGCATCCTAGAGACCTCTACAGCCATCTTTGGACAACATCAACCATCCATCCTGATGCCTCATAGGCAGCCAAGCCCCCTACTAAAATCCATTTGTGTTAGAAGACAGCCTCTGAGATTTCTGTTTGAATCCGGACCAAAACAACACAATTAGATCAGGGTAATATACATTCATTATTGTAACCAACTGGCCATGACATGCTCAGTGGATATGGCAGTGCTGTGCTATGGGGGAGAGTTGTGGGGGATGAAAAATCCACAAGTCCTCCAACAGCCCCTGTCAAGGATATACCCCAGAGAGCTCCCACAGGGATGGGTGGCTCTGCCTGTGTTGCAGGCAGATTTTAAAGGACGGGATGACAAAACAGTCCCAGTGCCACAGCCAGGCAGGAGATGTCTGCCTGTTCCCCCAGCTGCAGTCCCAGCAAGGAGGCTTGGGGATGATGGAGAAAGCCAGGATCTCAGGAGGCTTTGACCTTGGTGCTGTGCCTGCCTTCCCAAGCACTTCCCAGGGGCTCACTGCCCAGTGCTGGGGCAGAGCAGATCTGCTGGGACAGCAAGTGTGAAAACATCACAGCTCCAATGATTTGTATGACAAATCCACAGCTTGGCAACTCCAGATGGGCTCTGCCAGGCAGTGACATACACCGTGGCCTCAATTCAGCTGGTGCTATCCCACCAGTGTCACCTCCACAGTTCCCAACCTGATCCTCCCTGAAAACCACATCTGCATCCAGCTGAGAAACACACACAAGTCAGCAGGAACAGATTCAAAATCACCATACCGTAGACTAAAAAAGGGCAAAAAATAATTTTAAAAAAGACTTTATAGCAGATTCCCTGGCCTAACCAGGTCCCTCAAGACCTTAACACCCGCTGCTGCTCTTCCCAGCACAGTAACAGATCTCCTTCTTCCCTTAAATAGCACTAATTTGATCTCTCACATGCAGGGCCATGCTTCTCTCCTTGCCAGCCCCTGCCTGGTATCCATCAGTGACCCCAGCACTGGACAAGAACTGAATGAAAATGCTTTGCTTTTCCAAATCAGGTTAATGAGGAAATTGGTACACTTCCTTTGCAGGGCCAGGGCTGTCTTGCAGCAGGACACATCCTGCCATGGCCCAGTGGTGGGGTCTCCAGGCAAGGTGGGCACCTCCTACCCCATGTCCTTCCTGCAGGGATTCCTTGCCCTAGCACCTGGTATGCTCTGTGCATCAGGGAGTCCCTGCAGAGAGGTAAAAGGAGCTCATCAAAGCCCAGCAAAGCATGGGCACACTCATGGCTGTGCAGCGAATGGGAAGGAGTGGGGAGACAGGAAAAAAAAAAAATTTCTCTTTTTTAAGTGAAATATGAAAAACTGCATTGCTCAAAGCACTATGAAAATACCAGATTCTGTTCTGTATTGCACACAAATGCCCCAGCAGACCCTGTCCCCACACACCTTCTCCTCCTTCTCTATCCCCAGCCATCCCTCAACTGCCCCCACCTCTACTTCCAGATTCTCACCTCGCCCCTGCCTGGACCCTTCTTACCCCTTCCCTAGCCCCAGATGAGGGCATCTCCCTAACTGCCCCACAGGCAGAGCATTCTGATTCTGATGGAGCATCTGCAAAGATCCACAGCCTTCCTTAAAGCCAGTGCTCGCCTAAGGCCATGATTCCCAGTGCAAATCCTCAGCATGGAGCTCAAGCACTCGTTTCATGGGATCAGCTTTCAGGGTGTTTTTTTTTTCAGTAGGGCTTGGTGCTTGCCAAGCTGGATTCCTGCTATGTTTCACTCATGCTGCAAGCCCAGAGAGGCAGCTCAGGTCCCATGATACAATTCCTAGATGTAGGAACACAAAGAGATCTGGATGCAAAGCTCTCTAGGGCAACAGAACCCACGTGCCACCTTGCTCAAGGACCCCAGTTCACTCCAACACCCCCACAACCCAGCCCTGATGCACAGCAGCAGCATGTGCACTGCCGCAGAGGCATGGAAATGGCTTTGCAAACCCTCACCAGCACAATTCCCAATACCAAGTAATAAAACTGTGAGTCTTAAGAAAGATGAACAATGGGGGGACCAGGCAGTACCAAGACCCCTTGCCACCTCCCCTTCCTCAGTCCTAGAGTTGTTGGGACGGCATGGGGCATGGGTGTCAGAGCAATGGATGCTGTCACCAGTCCTGTGGCTTCTCTGCTCCTGCCGGCAGAGAGCCGGGGAACAAGCCTTTCCTGAAGGGGCAGGGAGGAGGGAGTGGGCAGGAGAGCTTTGGATAGAAGATGCCTGCAAAACCGGGGAGCCAACAGACACAGTTTGTTTCTTGCTGTGTCATTTCAGCACACACACACACAACACAGAAAGGGAAAAGGGAGAGAAGACGGAGGATAAAAAAAAAAAAAGGCAGGAACATTTGGCAAGCTGGCAAAGGGTCTGGCTTTGCTGAGTATGGAGAAAAAGCTGTTTCTTCCAACCAGAGAAGAGGGGAAAGCATGCTGATAGGATCAGGCTCCAGTACCTATGGATATCGGGTCACCAGCAAGAGTCATTCTGGGAAAAAACAGCTTGTAGTTAAAAGTTGGAAAGGTTTTAAACCTTCAGGGTGGAAGTCCTCCCTAACTTAATCACACCAAAATCACTCCATGTTTAACACTTCAGGGGAAGAAGCAGGAAGGGGCTCTGTTCTGCACAGCCACCAGTGCCATGGACTTTTGGCAGCCCCTGTTCCCCCTCCACAGCACACCTCGCTTCACTCACACTGGGAACCACCAGGAATAGCTGCAAAGGCATTAAGAACTGTGCTTGCTACTGAGCTGCTAAGCGCACTGGGTGTTGATTAAATTTTCATACCTCCCTGACAGGATATTTTTTGTGTTGCTTTTTAATTTTAAACACACAAGAAGGGACTCCTTATTCCTCCTTTGCAAGCATTCCAGCTCCAGAACCTGGCACTGTCCCAGGGCACAGAAGGATAAAAGGCTAAGCGGTTTTCCCCTTTCAACATCCCTCCCATCTCTGCTCTCCAGCCTCTCTCCCTCCTCCTCCTCTCCCCAGACACCAGCTCCAAGCAGCACTGCTCCTTGCTGGGAGTCACCAGTACCTGTCATACTTCCAGCTTCATCCTCCACAGTGCCTGAAGGAGCAGCAGTGCGGGTTCAATCTGTGGTCCTGGGACCACTGCTATACTCAGCATGCCAAGATCATGACCCATGCATCTGGTGAGATTTCTCTTGCACCTGATGTAGGTCACCTTGGCCTTTTTGCAGCCCACATTCAGAAGAGATCCCCAAACACTGAGGCATCGCCAGCCCCAGTGCTCCCACAGAGCATCCCGGGTGCATGGGAGGCACGTGGCAGCTGAGTCACACTCGCTGCAAACCCCTTTCTGGCACAGCTGGCCATTTTTCAGCTACTTGTAGGTGGTGAAGCCCCTGCTGCCACTCTCTGCGAGTAGGGCTGATGCTTCGCACCTACACAAGCACATTCACAACCATCAGGCTGTTGGCAGGCAGCTGCAGGACCACATGCCCCATCTCCTTCCACATACCACCTTTACCCAGGCTCAGGCACACAGATCTGGGGCAGTATTCTGGAAGCTACCAAGGACTTCATTCTCTTCCTTCCTTGCCTGGCTGACAAATGCTCTCCTCTCATTGCAAAAGCACCCAGAAGGCCCCCATCCCTGGCGTCTCCTAAGGCTCCCTGTAATGTTTTGCCCCTCTGCTTCCCTTGTGCTAAAACCCTGTGTCACAAGATGCCTTTTGGGTTTATAGTGAACATCTGTGGCCCAACAGCTCCTGCTAGGCCTTGCCATGCATTTTTAACAAGCAGCAGTCTGCCCCTCCAAGTCCTGCTTTTTACTCACAGTTGCTCGTTGTCCAGGGCAAAGTCAAGTCAGCTCTCTGCATGGCCCAGCTGCAGCTTTGTCATCATTGCCAGGCAGGTACTTTGGCCTCTTTGTATATTGCTCTGACTTTTAGGACTTTACTAAGGCCTCAATATTAGGATCAGGAGTTCAACCTGATGGATAGATCCATGCAGGGAGCCAGATTTTCCCTGCACACCAGGCTCTGGGTTCTCTACAACGTCTCTCCTGCCTTTATGAAGTGCTTCTCCCAGCACAAGCAGAGGATGCCTGTAGCCACAGTCAGACAGGTACCCACACATCCACTGCAACTACATGGCCAGTGTTACCAGCTCCAGCAGCTCCAAAGAGCATAGAGCCATGCTCTGGGATGGGCAGGGATGACCCCATACTTTCAGAGCCTACCAGTCCAGCCCAATGCCCTGTCACGGGTTTGCCACTGGTGTGTTTTTCTCCCCATCTCTGCTCCCTGGCAGCTTAGGGGGATGAAGAGGAGAATGGCAGCTCCTGGCAAGCCAGGCTCCTCCTCGCTACCTGCCAGCACAGCGGCTGAGCGCTTCCAAACAGGAAAACAAATAAACAATCTCAGTGAATAAATACAGCCTCTCCAGTTGGCCTTTCAGAGGAAATCATGATTTCAGACTCCTCTTTTGTTTACTCTCTAGCACTGGGGGAATCCAGGGTGAGCATCCAGCTGGGCTTGATAATCTTAAAGACTTTTCCAACCTAGATGATTCTACCTAAAGCCACCAGCACCACTGAGCACCTATGCTGTACCCAGACAGCTCCAGTGTTTAGCACCCCATGGTACATTCCCACCAGACCCCAGCATTGCTGTTTAATGAAAAAAGGACAACCCAGTCTGTGACCCATGCTGGCAAACCAGCAAAGGCAGAGAAGTAGGACAGCAACCTCCTTGGCCAGCACCCTCCTTGGCCAGCACTATTTTTCCTCTTGTCCCTATAGAAACCAGGTTTGGTATCAAGCCAGCCCAGGGCATGGGCATCTGCTCCAGTATAAGAAAGCAAAATATTCCTTAACCCCCATTTTGGATGGCAGAGACAGCCAGAGGAACCACAAAGCTAAAACTTCTTAAAAGAAAGTGAAGTCCTTCAGGCTTCCACAGACAGGAGCAAGAAAAACTGTAACATTCCTCAATTTAAAAGGTATTTCTCTTTTTTTTTTTTTTTAACCGATACTGTGATTTGTCCCTAGGAAAACAGCATTGCACACAGGCAAGGCTGGTATCAACACGGCAGAAGACAAGCAATATCCACAGAATGACACACATGGAAAGCACCATAGGGCCAATTAGCTTTTCGTGAAGCTATCTACAATTTCCAGGAGCCCTGTGCTTCCAGACCCACTAAAATTGTGGAAAAATGTATCTTAAAAATCACAGTACAGTTACACAGGGGAATTCTATAGTAAGCAATCTTTTTGAGTGGTTTTTTTGCCATCTCCACCTCCTCAGCAAGGCTGCGGCATTAACCTGAGAGGATGCAACTTCCCACCTCTCTGCTCTGGTAGGAAAGGAGACAGTCCCACATCAACCTACCCAAACCTAAGACATGTGTTGGTTAAGGTCCATGCTGGTTAATAATGGGAGCCTGTTCTGGTTTGCTGCTCTGAACAAATAAGTTGATGGCAGAGCATCATAGTGGCTTCCCACCCTGCCCAGCCGTGCTCCAGTGTCCCCCAGGGACCACATCCCCCATATGCATGCCTCATTTTTCTATTTAAAAAAATATATTTAACAGTAAAATCTAATTTTTCTGTTTCCAGGCAGCATAAAGGACTGAGCACCCATAGCCTTTGCAAGTCAAAGGCACACAGCCCATGTCCTTGGGGAGGGTGCTGGGAACAGTGTCCATCCCTCATCTTCTCCCAAAGTGAATCAGCAGCATTTTACTATACCAAAGTCCCAACCCTTATTCAATTAAAAGCTGAAGAAAGTCCCTAATTCTTTCCATTATAGGTAAGTAATAACTGGTTCTTTGCTGAGGAGCAGGAAAGGGAGGGACCTTACAGTCCTGTCCATCGGGGACATGGTGACAGAGCAAGTCTGCCCAGCATTGCGACTAGTGCTGGGAAGAGCATTTGGACACTGAGGCTGTGGCTCCCCAGATGACCCAAAAAGCCCCAAATAGCCCATGATAAAGCAGTTACAGAGTCAAAGGGGATCCCATGAGGTATGTCCCTGCTGAGCGTGGTTATCCCAGCAGTATCTCCCACCCTTATCCTCCAGTGAGATCTAGATGGTGGACCAGGACACCCCAGATATCAAATGGATCAACTCCAGCCTTTCCAGTTAAGGACACCCTGAATGGCAGAAGACAGAATTTCTCTCTGGTAATGCCAGTACAAAACCTCCATGTCCTCAAGACCACAAACTGCCCATACATGCAGCTCACTAGCTCCTCACACTGCAATCGGAGCTCCAGCACAAAGAATGATGCTGCTAACTGCTGCACATGCCAAAGGATAGAGAGGAGTGGATGCAGGAACCCCTCAGCCTTTATAAAGGCCTGGTCATTAACACCAGAGAGAAAGTTCAGGGCAGGTCAGTGGTGCCAGGCACAGGCTGTAGCACAGCGCTGTGAGCAGGGAGGAGCTGCCGAGCTGTTAAAGGCAGGGGGAACACATCACCAGGCAGGAAAAAACACCTTCCCTGCTGTAGTCAATTATGCCTGGGCAGCCAACATTGCAGTTAAGTCTCTAATCCCATCGATACACCAGAAGCAGCCAAGAAATGGTGGGGCTTTTGTTCTGAACTCCCAGGTGGTTCAATCCTAATGAATTCCCTTGCCACAGCAGCAAGATCTTGACACTGCCATTTCCCTTAGGATGAGGAAAACCAAATCCTCATGGCACAGCTAAGTCCTTGTCATGAACTCTCCCCTTTCTACTCCAGTCTGGCTTTCACAGTCCATCAGCCCCAGACCCCAACCTCCTAGAAGGAGGACCCTGGGATGGACCCCACAGTTCTGGCAGCTCGGTGCCTTCTTCTGGGTTTAAAAACCAGCCTTTCTGCTCGCCACAAAATCTCTCTCATAGTATGTTTTCCCAATCGCAAGCCACCCAATTTCCCTCCTGCAGAGCATGCCGCTCTCTCAACTCTCCAGGCACAGGAACCAGGGTATAAAAACATTCCTGGTGCAATGACGCCAAAATTGATGCTGAAATTAGGCTGGGAATGGAGCTAGCATGGTTGTTTCTAGCTCATAAACTAAAACACAAGTATATGGCCAATTGCCCACAAATTGCAGTTTTGATTGCCTGTAGCTTTTTTCCTTCTTCCAGCTTTGCCCCCAAGTTGCTCCCTGGGTACCTCAATGGGTCAGGCACCAGCAAATCCAAGCTGCTGCAAACCAGAGGAACCCAAACTGGCCATTCCCTACTTCATCAGCACCCACAGACATTTGCACCATGAATACTGAAGTTCTCAGATCCCTGTCAGATACCAAAATGCTGACAAGTCCCCATGCATGGGGTCTGAGTCAAGCTCCAGGGCTTCTCAAGGCCACTGCAGGGATGCAGACACATCTGCTTCTTGGTCCACAAGGAGGGCAGATGCAGAGTGGCCTAAAACCATGTCCACTCTCATAGAGGTGCTCTGGGGAGTGCAGGAGTGCGGGAGGGAGTGAGGCTGACTCCCCAGAAAAAGCGTTCAAGCAGAAGGCTTCCTGTAGCACGGGCCCAAAAGGATTTGCTCTCTGAGAAGGGTTGCACAGACAGCCCAGGGATGGGGATCAAGCCCTTAGTGGTCCCTTTGCCCAGAGATGCTCGATACACACCTCTTCATCCCCCATCTCCTACCCAAATGGGAAGGAGTAACATCATTTTGGTTTCCAGCATGCAAAAATACAAGCTTCAGGTCCCCATCCCCATCTCTCTGGTCACCAGGTACTCTCACAGCAGCTCTACTCACATTGTACAGGACTGTGGTCCACCCTTCCATAGTGATACACTGGAAGACAGTCAACACTGCAAAGAGGATATTGTCGAACTGGGTGATCCCATCGTTGGGACCGATCCACTCCCGGCATTCGTAGCCTGGGGGGCAACCCTGCACCCCACATGGATGGGGGGGGTCCAGCTCCTCTAGTTCTCCTGTAAGAGACAGAGGAGAGACATCAGAGAGGTAAAGAAGATAAAGGTAAAAGGAAGGCAGGGGACTGGTAAGGTAAAGAGCCTGAATGCAGGCAGGCTTAGGTCAGAGTGGACCCCGCTGGGACTAGCCCTGGCTGCACACCAACTGCTCCCACAAGGAACTGGGACATCCTGAATGCAAACAGGTGATGCATGGTGTGCACAAAGCAAAATGCAGGATCTCTTCAGCCCTGGGCTTCCCACAATGAGCACACATGTGCTCATCCTAGCTGCTTTTCACACGTGGGATGTAAGGTGGGGGCAGAGCCCTTCTCCCCACCTGAATTGTTAGTGTAGCAGGCTCGGTGCAGCTTTCCACTGTAGAACTCCAGGCCGATGATGGCAAACATGAGGATAGCAAAAAAGAGCAGCAAGCCAATCTGGAGGAGAGGCACCATGGCCTTCATGATGGATTTCAGCACAATCTGCAGACCTGAGAAAGGAAAGAAAGAGCTCAGCTCAGCACAGTTATGCAAAATTTTTGCCTCGGGCATGTCCTTCCCACCAACAGCAAGCAGAGAGGAGGGACTGGACTGTCAGACAATAACAAGAGGCCAGCACAGCCTGGAGCATCCCTTTGGGCAGCTAAGGACCACAGGGGAAAACCACTATCTCAGGAGAAGCAGGGAAGGCCAGACTGCACATCAAGGCTCCAGGAAGGGATGGTTTCTGCATCTGATCCCCTCTCTGGTGTCCTGTCTGTCCAGTGCCACCTGGATTGGTGTGAAACGGCTTATGCAGCTTTGTCTCTTTGCTGCCCCCAAGGCAAGGAACCACCACACCACCCAGACAGCGTCCAGGGTGAGAGGAATGGAAGGACTGGTGTAACCAGCAGCCTAGTTTCTTTATTTATCCCCGTGCCAGCAGATGAAATCTTGAAAAAAAAAAAAAAAGAAAAAAAAAGAAAAAAAAGAAGGAAAGCTCCCCTGAATAAACCTCAGTCCTGAAAGGATCCACCCACCGCCTTCTGGACAGGGAAATGGAACCACTGGTGGGCCCCAGTGAGTCGCCGAGCTGAGCCTTGTTCCAGCACAGTGCAGGCTGAGTGTCAGAAAATGCCACTCGGGAACACCAAACTCTGCTACCCTACAGTCCCCTCCCCCGTGGGCTACCCATGGCTGGCTAGGAAGATGTCACATAAGATCATCACTCCATGGGGAGGTTTGTCACCTTCTTCCCTGATTGCACCCTACATCTCTGAGGAGGCACAAGGCCCCCACTCAACATGAAGGACATCAGGAACTGATGTGGACACTCTGGGAGGAGGATTAGGAACATCCAACTTACTGGGAATACCAGAGACAAGCTTCAGAGGTCTGAGAACACGCACGGCCCGCAGTGTTCGCAGGTCCACATGGGTGTTGAAGTGTGTCCCAGCAGTTGCAAGGATGCTGTGGGCAGGGAGAGAGAGCAGAGTTACCCTGGTCAAAGCCCTCAATCAGCCCAGAACCAAGAGCCAGGTTGAGCGAAACCACAAGGAAGACCCTGTGCCTGGGCAAGTACAGAATCACAGTCCACATGCCAGTGAGCCCTGTCTGATGCCGATATCAAAGCTCATGGACCCCTATGGTCAGCCATAGTCATCCAAGCCCTATTAGCTCCCCATCAGTGTCCCCCCCACAGCAAAATGGTCCGGGACAGCCTCATACCACAGCGCTGGCTGTCATCTCTGCCTTGACACTCTGGAGTCTCAATGTTGCCAACACAGTGAATTTAACCTCCCTTCCAGGCAGGTGGTACATGGACCAAGGGTGATGTCTCAGAGAGGGAGATTATTCCCCTAATGGTCACCTCCTCTGGCAGCACCTCCGGCCATCAGCTGCTCTGACTTTTTCCACACAGAGCTTCCTTAAAATCCTACCTCTGGGACTGGCAAGAAGGAGCGGAGAATCTCATACACACTCAAAAATCTACAGTAATGAAAGTTTGATGACCTTGGAAGGCAACCAGCAGGCATAGGAAGGACTCCAGAGATTTTCTTTTAAAATGCAAAGATTTTTTTCAAGCCCATCCCTGGGAAACAAACTAGGGCAGAAGGGAGGTGGTGAGCACGGGTCCAGTAGTGGAAATACTGAGGGGGATGGGGATGGTGCAGCACAAGGAGGCCGGCAGAGTTGCAGGAGCACAGATGGTGGCCTCCTCTCCCACCCAGGCTCAGTCCCCAGTTGGTGATCAAGTAGGAAAGCCTGCAGTCAAGGTGCAGGGGATGGGAAGGAGAGCAGGATGGAGGGGGGCAGCAACCTCCGGGTTGTTTGTAGCAATCCAAAAACCGAGGGAAATTGGGTCATTGTTCCACTAATTCATCTAATTACAGGCCAGAGCAGCTCTCTGGCGCGCTGAGCAATTAGCACTCTTTCTCTCCCTCTCTCCCCGAGGTACTGCAGGTACCAGCCTGCCCCTCCAGAAAGGTGGCTAGGTTTCCTAGGATACCCCAGCAACAGAAACACTCTCAACATCAGCAAACCAGGTTGTTTCACCTCCTTTTCCAAGTCTCCTCTTTCTCCCTGCCCCAGCACAAGAGGTCAGCCTGAAAGCCTGGACCCAGCAGCTATTTGGATGCATCACCCACAGCTCCCCGTGCATAAGGCTGCTTATCTCCAATATATAAACTGATCTTTTACCCTTCATTGCACTTTTCCTTTCTGCACTCCCTGTGTCCTAGCCCATGAACAGTCCCTGCTTTTGGAGGACTGATGGGAGAAAAGAAAAGGGTTTTAATGAAGTTAGGAGCACCCAGGGGCTGGGGACAGCTGTGTTGTTAAATTGGAAAGTAAAATCAAAATCAATAAGGATGATAAAGCACGGCCACTCAGGAGCAAGTGGGAGAGAGAAGAGCATGGGCACTTTCCTCTCCTTCATGCAACCTGACAGAAAGAGCAAACCCAGCACAACACAGAACAGTGACAAAGAAGACATGCTGCACCCAATGATGCTTTGGAGATTCTGAGCCTCTCCTTTAGCTTTTACTCCTCATGTCCCTATGTCTGGTGTCCAACCAGCTTCTCATAAGAACAGGGCAAAGGCACTTGCAGCTCCTGCATTGACAGCAGCCCGGGCTGAGCATCATGGGGAGACCAGGGATGCTTCTGGGCTGGATGTGGGCTCCAGCACTCCAGCAGTGTGAAGGCTTCTGACACAGCAGAGCAGAATCAACAACTCTCTCCCGTTACCATGAAGCAGCACAAATAGTCCTCCACAACCAGGCTGAGTGATGGAGGTGGAGCCACCACCACTCCCAACTCAACCACGCATCTCTTCCCTAGGGCAGGACCATCATCAGCTGCCCTTTGGCATGGAGGGGAGCAGAGTGCCCAGGCTGGAAAGTCCTCTGCTAACCCAGATTTGTTTGAAGGGCTCAGAAGCTGTCATACTGAGCCTCCAGGCAAGGTTCAGGCGCTTTCAGGGCGCTACTTCCCAGCGCTCTAAATTAGCTGCTAAGAATGGGACTCCTCTGTGCCAAGGTGACGTGCTCCTTGTCCTCACCAGGGGACAAGGGACATGACAAGCTCTTTTGGAAGGAGGTTTGGACAGATCACCAGAGCAAGGTAGTCACACCAGAGATACGTTTCCTGATCGATGACAGAAAGATGACCCAGCACTACAAAACAGGTGACTGTGCATCCCTTGGCAGTACAGCTACAGCGCTCGGCAAAGGTGGATGGACTGTGAGTATGAGATGGTGGAGCTAGTCCTGGGAGACTCTTCCATCCCAGAGAACTGAAGCATCCCAGAGCCTCAGAGCAGCCCTGGACCACCTTTAGAACAATCAAGGAGGCTGGAAAAAGCCAAGCAAGCTTCCAGGCATGGAAAGAGAGCTTTTACCTGCCTTCCCCAAACTCTTCAGTGGCTCTAAATAACAGATATCTCCTCTCCCTGACAGCTTTCTCTGCTACACACAGACACCACCACCACATTACTGCTTACAAAAAGTATAATGCTCAAAAAAATTCCCTCCTGCTTCAAAATTCAGCATCTCACCTAAGGATTTTTTTTTTTTAAAGTGGCAAGCCATCCAACACAACCCATTCCAGATTTATCTGTTGACACACCTTAAGGTTTCTTACAGTTCCTCAGGATGATACTCAGGCTGAGACAGACCTTCATGCTGACACAGGTCTGCAGCTCTGGTATCTGTAGAACAAGTTAAACCCTTTCTGAACACTTACAATATCCACGTCTGAAGTGCTAATAATTATTCTTTATTTTTAGGCAAGGACCCAAACTAAAATTACTTCTCACCATCCAAGTTATTTGAAAAAGCTGCCAGATTGGGCTATAAAAATCCCAATGAGCTCATGCTTTTCATCATATGTACCGGAGAAAAAAAGAAGGGAAGAAAAAAAAAAAAAAGTGAAGGCGTTTTTATAGGTCACCCAGGCAAAGGGGTTAGTTTTACTTCTTCTCAGGAAAGGGGGAAGAGACTTCAGGTGGAGAAAAAAGCAGAGAGGAGCTATTGGAAGAATGCAAATGAGAGAGGAGGCAGGATGGGAAATATATGCTAATCCCCAAAGTATAATTGAATAGTGAGCAATCACCAGCAGACAAAAACATGCTTCTTAAGGAGGGGGAAAAAATGTTTTAAGTTTCCAGTGCTTTGTGTTTGCAACCAGAATGATTACTTCATTTTTTTTATTTACAGGCTGCAGAGTGAAGTGCGAGCTCCTGCTGGGCCTATCACACCTGTGGGCAGCAGGGCTGGCTCCAGCTCACACAGCAGGTGAGCAAAGTGCACACCCTTGCCTCCAGTTGAAGACCTGCACCTATGGATTTCTTCTCCCCTGGGGGCCAAAATTAAAAGAATAAAATTAAAAAAAAAAAAAAAAAAGAGAAATAATAATCACTTTTTAAACAATTCCCTGATCTTTAGGGCTTCTCAGACTACTACAGCATGAGGGATGCTTCATGGTCCTGCCCACACAAAGCCCTTTTACTAGAACAGATACAACAACGAATTTGGACACTATCATACACTAGAGCACTCAACTGGGACTCTGCTGCCTGTGCCAGGGGCTGCACATTGCATGCAGTGTCCTCACCATCCCATCAGAAGCAGCAACAACAGCCCCAAAGCCTCAGCCCTTGGGGACAGCACACACAGCTCAAGGGATGCTGCAAAGGGCTTCAGACCAAGGATCCCAAGCAAAGACTGAATGTTCAAACAGCCCATTCATCCCACTCACCCCAAACTGAGCAACCCTGGAGAGTTTCCAACAGGGGCCAAATGCAGACAAGCTGTCCTAGCAAAGGGCAGCTCCAGGGTTTGCTGGGTAGAAGGAGGGATCGGCTGAGACAGACTAATCTCAGCTCAAAATCTGGGGCAGGGAGGGTGCTGGCTGGCTGGCTGACGCACAAATTAATATTTATAATTAAGTGGAAAGGCCCCTGAAGGCTTGCACTGCCACCTGACTCTATGAGGAAGACTACTTCATAATTAATACACTGGTCAAACAGCATACGAAAAATAAGTTACCTGATAAATTTACCCCATTCTTGCCCTTTTCTGCTGTCAAATCAAACCCTCCTCTCCCTGCAGACAGCATCAAAAGCAGCAGGATGGATCCTAGGCTCTTGGTTCCAAAACCTGCTTGAGGCAGAGTCAGAGGAATCCTGTCACCCACTTTGAGGATGCCCCAGCAGAGTGCAATGGTCCTGCTTTGGACATGCCAAGGGACCAGGTCCAAGTCCTGCCCTTGACACAGTTCAGAGCAACATTATAGCCTCTATCATCTTTCATTTTCTCTTTCTAGGTTTTGGGGCCATGACACAAGTGGATTGCACTGCTGCAAAGTTGCTCATCCCTGAATTGGGCACCAATGACTCCCTGCGAAGTGTGATGAGGGTGAACAAAAAAAATGTGCCTTAACCAGTCTTCAGTCTTGGGGGAAGAAATGATCTCCAAAGGCCACCTCTTCCTAGAGAAGCCTAGGATTAGGTGCATGAGGAAGCATGCCCTCTGCATCCTGTGACTCCCTCCTACTTCAAGTCCCTGCCATGCCTCCCAGCAGATGCAGAATTTAGCAGAGTGAAGAGATGATGGTGAACCCATTTCCACAAATGGAACCTGGTGGAGACCTGAAGTCACAGACAGGAGGCTGGAGAGTCAGCTCCACATAGAGAAATACAGCATTATCAGCCACACAACCTGGCAAGAGCTGTCTGAATTCATACCAAAGGAGAGGGAAATTTGCCAAACTTGAATGATACCGTGGAATATGTGGTGGAAAACAATGCCTTTCCCTTTAATCACAGGACAGAATCGCAGAATGGAAGGGATCTTCAAAGGCCATCTAGTTCAACCCCACAGTGAGCAGGGACATCTTGCACTAGATCAGGTTGCTCAGAGCTTCATCAAACCTGGCCTTGAACAACTCCAGGGACAGGGCCTCCACCACCTCTCTGGATAGCCTGTACCAGCATCTCACCACCCTCATGGTGAACAACTTCTTCCTAATGTCTATTCTAAACCTGCCCCACTTTAAAATTATCACTCCTCATCCTATCACTCCATGCCCTAGCAAACAGTTCTCCAGCGTTCCTTCAGGTACTGAGAGGCCACTGTAAAGCCCCCCACAGTATTCTCTTCCCCAAGATGAACAGACCTAACTCCCTCAGCCTCTGTAGGAGAGGTGCTGCAACCCTCCAGTCATCCTCATGGCCTTCTTTGAACCCTCTCCAACAAGTTCACATCCTTCATGTGCTGAGGGCCCCAGAGCCAGATGCAGTACTCCAGGTGGGGTCTCACCAGAGTAGAGGCAGAATCCCTTCTCTCGACCTGCTGGCCACAGCTACTCTGATGCAGCCCAGGGTTGGCCTTCTAGCCTTACCCTCAAGCCAGGCTTTTACCTTACAACCCCCCTTACAGAGCAAGGTCCAAAGAAATGGCAGGTCAGTACTTTGCCCCAAGACTTCAGGAGAAGAAGAGCTTCACACGAGCCCAGGAGCTTCCAAGGGGGGGTTGTCAGAGCTATGGAAGGAGCCCCTGTGAAAGGGACTACAAGGGGCAGAGGGGTGCCAACGTCCCCTCAAGACCAGCAGCCATGTGGGAGGGACTGACTCACTCTGCAGCATAGCAACTGCAGGAAGAACGGGGTGAAGAGTGTGAGTAGCTCTGGAACAACCATCTGAGGGTGCTCTGGCTTTGCAGGGAGACAGGCATCCCACCTTCCCTGGGTGCAGGTAAAGCCTTTTCCCTCAGACATCTCATCCCCTCACCAGGGAAACGGTGTTGCCCTTTATACGAGGGTGTCGATGGAAGGCACATCCCATCACCATGGCATATGGCACATGAATGATTCACAAAGCTGGGGGAATTAATTATTCATCCAAAACGAAAGACCAAACACTTTACTAATTGTCCTGGAAGGAAGGAAAGAGACAGGAAGAAAGAGGTGGGAGATGGGGCAGACATCAGGTTGGAGACCAGCACCATTCATGAAAAGAAGGGAAGAGTACGAAAAGTCTTGTCTGGTTCAATCAAAGAATAGCTCCACTTTTGGACTCGTGGCTGTCCCTTTTACTGATTTACCCTATAGGATAACATGGATACAGTGGTACAGGCTCCAGCCTGTGGGAAATTGGTACTTGTGCTCTGATTTTACACCCAGTCTCCAAGACTCCACATTCCCAGACTTCTTTGCCTGGAGGTACACTATGCTCTCTTGGTTAGGAAAATGCAGGTGTTGGTGCTGGGGCAAGAGCCAGTTCCCAGCCTGACTGTGCACATCCACATGTGTGCTCTTGCACATGTGTCAAGTGCCAGACACGCTGCCAAGTGCCCACAATTGCTAAACCACAAAGAGATGGAGACCATGAATATTCCTGCAGAGAAATTCTGCCAGCTCTGCCCATTCTATGCCCCTCTGGGCCATCTCTGGGCCTCTGAAACTGAAAAGACTACCTAAGATATGCAGAACTTGCATTGCATAAGGTGCACAAAATACCAAAGGCAAAGCATCCTTATGACTGCCACAGGGCAACCCAGAGGAATTGGAAAAAGGGCACTGGGCACTTTCCAGGAGTGTCAACCCTGGAAAAAAACAGCAATAACCTGCTCTCCTCATCCCCATGCTCCTGTTCTGACTTGGTAGCAAAGAAGAAAGCAGCCTCCTGGCAATTGCTCTCTCCAGATTCATCCCAGCCACAGCCGAAAATCAGGGCAAGAGCGTGCACAGGATCCCTCTCAGCAGCGGGTCAGAGGGACAGTCTCCCTACTGACACTTGCATTTGCAGGGAGAGGGCTTGGGTTTTCAGGCCACTCATCTGGGCTTGGCATGCCAGGCTCGGGCAGGTAGCCCTCCAGTTGGCTCCAGATTTGCTAGAAGCACAGCAGGCACCACCACTGCTGATCCCTTATTCCTGCCTTCCCTTGGCCACACTCCACCCCACAAAATGCTTTAATGAAAACCACAGTGCCCCAGGGCTTCACAAAAGGCATCCAGGTGTAGTGGCTGTTATTAAAAAAACCTGAAAAACTCTGTCACAAGCTCTTCCTTTTAGCCATCCCAATGTATTTCCCCTGGTTTTACAGCATCTGCTTCCCTAGCTCCTGAGCAGCACAACTTCACAAGGGCCTTTTGATTTCCAGTTCATTTTTTTTCCCTCATTGTTAGAAGTGTTTCCCCACCTCTTCACCTCTCACATGAACATGTTATTGTATTGCCATTGCAACTGCTATAAAAAAAAAGCCAGTGCAGTGCTATGCTTTGGCTTTGGAGTGTGTGAAGCACACACCCACCTGGATATTTTCAGAGGGAGTTTAACTCTTCATTTTCCACAAGCTCCTTCAGATATGGTATAGAACAAGATGAGCTAGTGTAGGATCTTCATTCTCTTTTCATTACACTAACAGCACACAGGAAGCACAGAGTTGATGCTCCAGTCGCTGATGGATGAAAATCCTTCAACCTCTCCCTCTTGGGATAACCAATTAAAAGGCCACCAAGGTACCACTGCCACTTTTGACCATTTCTGAGCAGGTTTCCTCTTTTTCACCTATGTCATGCAGCACTGAGCAGGTCATGAGTCCAGTTTCAGTGCCCAAGCAGCTCTGCTTCATGCATGGGCAAAGGTGAGCATTGCCAAGCCCCAGGGGAAACACAGCCCTTCCCCTCCCCAGCTCTGCCTTGGAATGAACAAAGGTATTTTATGCATATTTTCAGATAAAAATATTTTTAGCTGGGGGAGAACAGGATGGCTTTTTTTCCAGGCAGCAATGATGATTTGGAAACCACAGGTTATAAACAGAGCGGGTTTACAAATGTGACTATTAGTTCCCCAGTGGAAGCTTTAGCATCAGGGAGTTTTACGTGGGCGTCGATTTCCACCGAGATGAAAAAAACCTGGATTTATTGACATAAGAAGCAAACACCAGTTGAACACAAGTCAATGCCATCCACTCCTGCATGGGGACCCAAGAGTATGATCAGGGTAGCAGCCCCTCTTTAATCTAATTTATGCCAGGGAAAGCACATCCATGAAATCCCATGGGTGAAAACACCGATGCCATGATGCCATCTCTCCCACTGGACACATAGCAAAAAGTATGTCCAGAAATTAAAAGTAATACCCTCTGTCACCCTTGGAGGGACAAGGGTCAGCAAAAGTTGATGCCTTAAGAACTGTTAGGTCCCTTTAGAACCACCAGGGACAGATCCTAAGGTAGGCTGTGTTCACACAGATATCCTCTCTGGTCTGCAGTCAGGGGATACATGAACGTCCCAAACTGGTTAGCACATCCCAAAGCAAGTACACCTTTGATACTCACAACATCCTCCTCTACTAGAGCCACTGCTAAGCCATGATGAGATACCAATGACCATTAATTCTCAAAAACTTCCATCCAAGACACAGACATATTCACCAAGGATCAATTTTTAGTCCACAAAGATAACCCTGAACCTACCCATGACCTGCATGCATCCCCCTGTGCAGACTTATGCACCTGATGCAACTGATGCAGCATGAACCATCAAGTGCCAGCCCTCTCCCACAAGCTGCTTGCAAGTCATTTGCCAGCCAAGCCTTATTTGCTGAAGAAATTCACCAATAATTCAGCAGATCAAACAGGCAAGACTCTCACAAGGGAGGCACAACCATGGCACCGAGGAACAGCAGCTTTATCAGCACCACAGGGCAAAAGCAAGAGCTGAACAGTATGGAGGAAGCCAGTCCAGCCGTACCCCAAATGACCTCATCATCCCCAAAACCGGTTCACAATGAGAAACCATCAGATTGCCTCTTTCACTCATCATACAACAGAATTCACCCTAAAATCACAGTGAGCCCATGACAGCAGATCTATGACAGCCAGAGCAAAGCTGGTGGGTACCAAGGCATTTCTTGGGCAGGGTTTCATGCTGGAGCATACGGCAGCGTGCGAGGGGGGAGAAATGAAGGCAGCGAAGCAGACCCCAGAGAACTGAACCCTATAACTGGTGGTGTTGAGGCAACCTGGGCAACTCCCAGCAGGGTGGCTGGAAGGGCACTAACAGCCCATCATGGGCAATTGATTCCCTGGCACGGGGCCGGCGCGACACGGCACTGGGAGGAGCTGCCGGGGCTTTTTCGAGTGAGTAATTGCCGAGCGCTGACTCAGCACTGGCCGAGTTGCTGTCAGCTCGCCGGGAGCTGCGGGGAGGACAGCGAGAGGTCCACGGCAAACTCCCCCTTCCCAACCCACTCCCTTCGTTCACGTCCCAAAGGATGCCCAGGCCAAGAGATGAACGATGGGCATTTCCCAGCCACTCAGTCAGCCCAGCACCACAGCCCACACTGAGGCTGAGATTATCTCCTCCGGTTCTGACCAGGAGAACATGTCCCATGCTGTCCCTGGATACCTTTTCCCAGCCCAGGAGCTGTGCCTGGCTGCTGTCCCCACAGCAGTGAGCCTTCCAGGTCCCTCCACAGCCAGGGATGGCCCCACTCCCTAGCAAGGCCATCTGGGTCCACAATGGACCACAGAAATCAAAACATTTCCACTCATGTTCTCTTCATGCCTTCTCTCAAGCACAGATCCACTATGAACAAGCAGTACCCATCACCACATCCCTGGTAACATACTCCTTCCCTCTCCAAACACACACAAACGGGTGTTATGTCCTGCATGGTGCCACCACTCAGCAAGCCAAGAGGCAGGAGACTACTCAGTAGCAAGCAATTCAGCAAAGACTCCAGGTATCTTCCCCGGCTCCCATGCCCAAGTTTCCCAGCCAGACCCACATCTGCTCTGCACCCAGCAGAACTTTTTAAAGGCTTAGAGATCTACTGACACCAGCCAGCCCTTCTGAACATGAGAACCAATGACCGTGATCCAAGCACCCCTTTCTCCAGACCTCTTGGTGGATACAGACACCCAGCTGCCCTCCACACAGCCTGAGGGAGTTACCCTAAGAGTCTTCTACTCAAGATGACTGCCACCATTAGCTAGCACAAGCCCAAACATCCCCGCTCATTTCCATGCCACTGTTACAGCCCACCACACTGTAAGAGGACTCAGATCTGGGCCACATCCCCAGCAGATGACACTACCAGTGACACATCCAGCACCCGTGAAGCTCTGTGCACTACCACCCCCAGCATCACTGCTGCATACTGGGATGCTGAGTAAGTGTCACCTGGGAGCACAGCCCCATCAGGATCACATTTCCAAACCCCCAGCCACAGGCCAAGGCTAGAAAGTGCTAAGGAAGGCACAAGCAGAAGAGATTTACTCCCTCCCCATGTAGGGTTTGACCAAAACGTCTCCCAAACCACATCCAGTTGTTCAGCTTATCAGACAATGCTCCAAACCCTGTAATCACCTAACACCTTGCCCAAACGGGTGACAGAGGCCAAGTCACTAGACAAGGAAAGCTTGATGTGACACCCACAGAACCAGACCTCCTCACCTGCAAGGAAATCTTATTCCATCAGCAGCAGCCTCTAGAAAAGCCAACACTAATGCTTCCAGTGTACAGAGCCATCCTCCCTCCATTCGAGATGAAGAACCACCACCAACAACAGCAAATCCACATCCCGGAGCTTGTGCCCATGCCTACTGCCCAACCCCGCCAATGGCCCCATGCTGCTTGACTTACCCACTGAGGACCACAATGAAGTCCATGACATTCCAGCCATTGCGCAGGTATGAACCCTTGTGGAAAACGAATCCCAGAGCCACAATCTTAATCCCAGCCTCGAAGCAGAAAATACCAATGAAGTAGGGCTCTGTCTTCTCCTGCCAGAGGGGAATTGGTGACACAGTCAGAGGGGGAGATGGAGTCAAAAGAAAACACACTGGCAGCCATTTCACACTGATCTGACACTCCATCCCACATTCCCTAGCCCCATCCTCCCTCAGCCAGCATTAACCTTGGAACAAACAATTGGGGGTTAAAACCCAGTTCCCCATCTCTAACCCAATTTAAAAAGTTTAAACCTTTCAGAACCTTTTCCATGGAGAAGTATGTGACAGTAGCCCCAGAAAGGCTAGAGGGGCTGATCTCAGAGGAAATCTATTACCTTACCACCCAGAAACCAGCAGAAATTGGCCAGTAGTATGGGGTATATCCCCTCAGCCAGCACTTCTGCTCATCTACCAGCATCCCCAATGGAAGGTGGAGAGGGAGGGAGGCAGGATACTTACTAATCTCCGTGACATGGGTGTCTTGTCATCTTCAGGAAGGTGTTGCTCAAGGGCCAGCACGATGCAGTTGGCAATGATGGTCGCCAGGATCATGTACTCAAAGGGAGTGGAGGGGAGTTAAGGAGCAGAGCTGGATGATACCTCCAACCTGCCAGTCCACCCCTGCCCACTGTCACCTACACGTTTGCCACCACTTCTGCTTTCCCCAAAGGAAACTGCACACTGAGCCCAGTTTCACCTCATGCTGATCCGCAAGAAGAACTAAGAGCCTTTGGTACCTTTCTCACAAAAGACCTGCTGAGCAACATCACCTCCTTCCTAAGGCAAAGGGTCATGGGATGGTGTGGGATGGAGGAATGTAGGAGTAGAGGGATGGGGGGGCAGTGAGATGGAGGAGCAGAGGACATCCATTGTCCCACTGCTGAAGGGTGGAAGGACAGAGGGGAAGAGAACACAGGCTTTGCTTGGGAGAGAAACGGCTTGTGGTGGAAGCCCAGAAGACAAACACAGGCATGAAGGTGGACAACCAGGCTCTGCTCAGGTTTGGTTTCACCTGGAAAAGTGCTTAGCATAGTCCCTGGCAGGGTATGCTGGTAGTCAGGGCTTGCATGTCCTTGCATACCATGACCCTGCTGCTTGTCTTCTCTTTTCCATCACAAAGCAGCAGGAGATAAGACTTGGAAGGGGAGGTTTCACAGGCCATCAGCACACGCAGACCTAAAGCATCTCCATAGGAGAAACTGTTGACATAGCCCAAGGAGGATGGGGAATCCTTGCCATCTTTGTTGGCAAGATGGACATGCCCTGAAACCAAAGGTCCCCTACCAAGCACTCATTGTGGGGTAGGGTGAACCTGGGCAAGCAGTGGGAGCTGCAGAGCATTTACTGCTTAAAGACTGATGGCACCTGGGTCTGAGCTCCAGTTTGTGCAGGGTTGAAACCTCTGTGGAGGCATGTCAGCTTGGTCATGCTTTGGTGAGAGGTGGCAGCACCTCATCAACAGAATCTCGTTGGACCCTTGTGAGCATCCTAAATCCTACAGCCATGGGCTTACACACCCTTCTCTGGGAGCAAACTCACACCAAGGTGAGTGGCAGCAGATGCTAGCATCTGAAGACCTGATGTGGGGACAGAAGATGGAGGAAAGGGGAGTCAGACACAAAGGACCCCATACACAGCTTCTTCCCTCTTTTTGATGCACAGAGTCTGCTGGGAGTGAGGTGGGGACACAGAGCTGCCTCCTCCAGACTGGCCTATGGCCAAGCCTAGAAAACAAAGCACTTGCAAGTGACATCATGGCTACATCTCTCTGACACCCCATCCATCTTTACCACATCATTGCAATAAAAGCCTCAATAACAAAATGAGGTGAGACTCATCAGCAGGCAGCACGGCCCTTTTAAAAAACCCAAGCTGTATTACTGTCACCACTGACATCAGGGACTGACACCTTCCCAGGGCTCATATCTGTGGAAAGGGGATGCGATCTCATCTGGGATGGATTTGCCCATAAATAAATCATCCAAACTGGCACAAGGATCAGGATCCTAGCTGAGCATCCTTACCACGCTGGGCTTTTTCACACCAGGTGCCTTCAGGTTAGCACCACTCAGGGCAGGAGATGTCAAACTCTAGTGCTGTCAGCCCTGGGAAGAGGGATGATTTTTCTCTTTCACAGCCTCAGCTTTTGGCCCACAAAGCCACTGGCTAAGACAAGATGCTTTAAGCCAATGACTCTGAGCCCTTGAGCAAGAGAATTATAGAATGGTTTGGGCTGGAAGGAACCTTAAAGATCATCTAGTTCCAGCCCCCTGCCATAGGCAGGGACACCTCCCACTAGAGTCATACCCAGTGCTGGCCACAAGCACCGGTAAGTAGAAACGATGAATTAACCCTGGAAGCAGCAACACTGTGCATGCTGCAGTATGTGGTGAGGTGGGAGAAGGATCAGGTATTAGAGTGGGTCCCCAGTGATCTGGCCAGGAAGGGATGCCAAGGAGAGCCTGCAGGAACTGGGATGTCTTTAGTCGGATAAGGAGAAGAGCCAGGGAAGATTCAGCCAAGGCATTTAAAAGGCCACTCAGTGAAATTAATGGTTGCTAAGTTAAAGGCAAACCAAGAGAGAGGCCGCTGTGAGTTCAGACCTCGATGCCAGCCAGGCACAATTCATGAACAGCTCCCCATGCTTGGGGGGAATGCCAGATTCCACACGTTTTCATCTGAGGCTTTGATTCATTGCACAATTCCTGAAGAAGCCGCATACTTTCCCTGGTTCCCACCCCTGGCCACAGACTTCAGCTAATACAGACTGTGGCACTTGGACCCAAGCCATCAGCCTATTTGGGGTCTTTTGTTTCATTTTCCTAAAAGTCTGGGAGCAATTAGCACAGGCTTAAAAGAAAACAGCACATTAGCAGGGCAGTGCAGCCAGCTCCCCGGGCACCAGGCACATTTGCCTAGATGAGAAGTGTGGAAATGGCACAGTGAATCTGTCTGTCCGCCCCAGCACAGCTAACCCTGCCCAACATCCCACATTCCTCCCCACCACCCCAAGCATTAGCCACTGGTCTCACCAGGGAGACACTCAAAGTAGGAAAATTCCCAAAGTCAGCAGCATGGGGGCCCTGCCAGGCAGTGGCTGGGAGGGATCAGGACCTTCTAATGGCTCAGCTTGCCCTTGGATCTCCCTGCTAACTTCAACACCTGGCTTGACAGCACATCTGTCACAGCCTCAGCATGAGACCATGTCCCTGTTCCACCTTTGGTAGGCACATGGGTCAGTGAGTATTAGGTCTAAAGGAAACACTGCCTTAAGCAGTGACCCCAGCACGAGATGACTCTCCAAACCCCACTGGACCATTTTCCTTAGGATATGATCCTTGGCTATCACATCTGGAGTTTGGTGGGAGCTGCAAGGCATCAAGCACATGTAGAAAGGCTTCCATAGCTCCAGCTGTGCTAGGTTTTGAGAGGCCAAGGGCAAGAAAACCCTCTTTGAGGGACAGCAAAAACATCTGGCTGAAGAGAGGGAAATTTTATCCACAGATTTGACTTCTGCCAAACAAGCATCCTGCCAGTTCAAGGCTGGAGATCACCACTGGACAATGCTCTATCACTCCTTTGTTTCCTCTCTTATTAGATGTCTAATTACACAACCTTCCAGCCACCCAAAATGCAGAGTAGCACTTGCCTCCCTCCGAGCCTGGTAATAAAAGCCAGTCTCCCTCCATCCTTCTCCTCCTCCTTCGTCTGGCTTCTCCTGAAGGATCATTAGGGAGCTGATAAAAATAGGTTTTCTTATTGATTTATCTCCTTTACCCAATGCTCTCTCCCCTGTACCATTGACTTGTTTCCTTAGCAACTCCTCCAATCCCAGAGCACACCACACCTGCAGCTCCATGCTTCCCTCCTGGTGCATTTGAGGTGGGAAGGTGTCCCCAGGCCACAGAGACCACCCTTCCCCTAGGCCTAGCCTACCCAGTGCAAGTACGGAGGACGAACTCCACACCTGGAGCTGCAGCTCTTTGGCAGGTCTGGCAGAAGCTGGCAGGGACCAACATGGAGATGCCCATCCACCAGTGAATCCCATCTCCCAGCTTTAACTCCCCTCCTCTTCTTGCTCCCTCCCCAGCTGGAAGCCAAAACCAGAGCACCAAGAATATCTATATATTGCTAACACAGGGAGCATACCCCATTTTAAGCCCTGAAGATGGACTGATGCTGTTGATGGCACATTGATGCAAATCCCCCTCATATTGAGTGCAAGACAAATCCCTCCTTCAGATGCAGGTGAGGGCTGGGAGCTGTGGAAAGCCCACCTCTGTCTCTCAACTTCAGTGACCATGCCTTCTCCCTGCTGCTTTTTTCCAAGAGAAATCCAAAATCTGAAACTGAGCAAAGACCAGAGCAAAGACCTACTTCAGCTCTGGGGTACCCCAGCCCTACATCACCTTCCTGGCTTGTCTCTGAGGATACAGAGGGGTTTTCCCCCAGCATATCAATCAGGCTATCAAATAGCCATAAGAGCCACGGTCCCCTGTAGCTGTCCTCATCCCCATCACTCCAGGCCCATCCATACTTTGCTGAGCTTGACAGAAAATTATGTCCAGAGGGACAAGATGCCAGCAGATCCCTAAATACAGTGGTTTGGGACACGAGCCAGTTTTCTGCGTGCCCATTACACACAGTGAAACAGGCTCAGGAAAGTGAGCGAGCGTGGGTTTAGAGCTGCACTTGGAGCTCTGCGCAGCTCACCAGGAACATGCAGGCAAGGTGCTCAGCCTGCCTAAACCTCACCCCAACAACCTGCCTCAGCTGGGGACACCTCACTTGCTACATGCAGCTCTTGACTTGCTGCTCATGACTCCAAAAACTGACATTCTGGTTTATGTCAGGGGCTGAAGTGAAGGCAGCATCAGGCAGGAGCTGGTTGGAGCAGAGCTGCCCACACTGCTGCCATCCTGCCACATGCCAACAGCTCTGTGGAGAAGCGTCTCCTTCTCCCCCACCTCACCCTGTGCTTAAAAACTGGAAATCGTATCTCACTCATCCCTTTCTTTTTCCTTTTTTTTTTTTTTTTTAAACAAAAAAGAACCACATCATGTGATTTTCCTGCCTTAACATCAGTTTTTTAACTTCGGTTGCGATAGCAACGGGATGCAACTTGGCATCACCATGACAACAGCTGCCTCTGTTTAAATTCACCATCTGACAGACAGCCTCGCTCTCTCTGGCTGTCAAAAAGATGGACTTGCCATTACACCTACTCGCCCCTCCCCCAAAAAAAAAAAACATTTTAAAAACCCAATGAATGAAGAGCACGGAGGAAAAGGAAAAAAAGAAGAAAAAAATTTATGTTCTTGGGTAGCGCAAGAAGGGAGCTGCCCAAGGACAGCACAACATGGCGCAGCTCTTTCTGTGAGGAGGAAAATCTGCTGAAACACTGGCTGGGTAAAAATGAAGATGCAGAAAATGCTTGTCAGATGTGGCATAACACTACTAGGATCCCTGAGGGGTGGTGCCCACATAGCATCAGAGATGCCCAGGTAAAGGAGGAGTCATCACAAGCAGAACAGTTCAGGCACACGCAGGTGTGCATCCCATGGAGTAAAACCCCCATGTGTGTTGGATCAGGGACATGCACTGGGGATTTGTGATCTCCCTTGGGTGCTCTTGGCCTGTCCAACACCAGATTTGGTCCTCAAATGAGCTGAGGGAAGAGAAAGCCCTTGCTACAAGGAACAGCAAGGTCCCCAGAGGACTGATGGATGTCTCACTCCCCTGAGAAACCAGGAGGACAGGCAGAGGGGTCACCATGCACTATGGCCAGAGGCTGTCCTTAGGGATACAGCTAGAGCCACACATTGTCATCTGGCCTTTCTGGGGTGGGAGAGGGATCTTATCCAGGTCAAATGCGATTAAGCGGATGAAGAACTGAGCAAATATAGATGAGTTGCAACCCATCTTGCGTGCTAACTGAATTGCAGCTTTCCAGGCAGCCAAACAAATGAAATCAGGGCTAAAGGCCTGGCCATCAGCAGAAGAACAGGCAGGACAAGGCTTGGTTTCGGAAGGAGAAGAGAAGTAGATGTTCCTACATTCAAACCAGCAGTTGCCTTGGGTTTTGAGCAGGAACAGCAAAAAGAGTAGCTGCAGCTGAGATAACACACTGGGCCTTCCAGTGAGGAACTCAGCAAAGACTCATCTCCCCACAAAGCTACATCCTAATCCCAGTTGCTTGTATTTCTTCTCCTTCTCCATGCATCATCCCTATTTACACTGGAAAGCCAAACTGCAGAGGCTGCTGGTTATAATTATACAGTTACCCAGCAGATATACAGGCCTGAATCACCAGTTATTTTTAGCCCTATTACCTAGTCAACTGGAGCTGGATGAAGAAGAGCCTCCACTCCTCCCCACGCTCCACCCCAGCCCCCTTGGTTTTCCTTGGTACCATGCTTGCCCCAACCTGCAGTGTCAGGAATCAGCTCATCTCCCTCCAGGCCAGCAGTTCTCACTGACTACAGCAAAAATCCAAGGGTCACCCCTTCAAACCACCCTCACTCTCACCCAGTAGTGATGCCATGAGCTCCAGGCCAGACAGCTGAGATGCTCACAAATCTCTCCTAGCCCTACTAAGGAGCTGTATGCTCCTTGCAGGATACAATTACAAGGATGGGAACAACCAGCCTGACCAGTATCATCAAACCCGTCCACAAAAAACCTCATCCATCCCCAAGCCCTCAAGAAATTAAGCAGAGCAGAGGCCTTCTAGTGTGGATGAGTTTCCTGGAAAGAGATGACAGGTGATAGCCAGGGAAGCTCAGCTCCTGCACCTGGAACACGCCCATTCCCACTGTGTACATAGGGATACGTCACTTACTTTTGGGAAAAAAAATAACAAAATGAACCCATCTCCCTCATGCATTGCAAATTCCAGGAAAGAATGGGGTTGGGGAGTTTTTGCCACGCAGCAGTGAAGCTCTAGTCTCTAGGAGACAGCAGCTGCCTAGAGATGAGACATCACGCTGCGCCGCACCAGCACGGGACCCCAGCCCACGCCAGGAGTGCCAGGCAAACAGCAGCACCTCAGCTCCTTCTTGCTTTACATGGAAGCCGAAGAGGCAACAGGCCATCCCACACCACACCAAAAATGCACATGAATAATTTGGCATATTCTGGAAAAGCAAGCAAGCCGGCCTGGCCACTGCCCTGCAGGGCTCTGAGCCCAGAGTTGCTGCGTTCCCATCCTTGCTCCCACACCAACACTCCCACAGACACCCACCAAGCAGGTGCTGCCAGCAGAGACAAATTGAGGGATATCATGAGGAATACAGCCCCCTTGAGCTGTCCCTTCACACCCAGGTCACCTCCCAATGCTGGGGACTTTGCAGCTCCCCAGCTCCTGCCTGGCAGACACTCAACCTGATGCATCAGAGCTGCCAGGGGACTATTTCCCTGATGATGCTCAGGAGGGTGGGCAACCTGTCCTACATCCCTGTGCCTCACCAGAGGATTTCCCCAAGGTACCTGTTGCACCAGACCAAGGCACTGCTGCTTGGCACCTGGGCAAGCTCTCCTGCGCCCGCCAGAGGAGCCAGCAAGTTAACCAACAAGTTGCAGGGAGATAAAGCAGCAGTGGCAAGAGCTGCATGTAATCACCACTGCAGAAGACAGCACAGAGAGGGTCCCTAAATCCAAAGTGTGAACACACTGAATGTTTCAGGCTCAGGTTCTCAGTCTGGGTAAAGTCCAGGTGAGGTCCTGGGGCCTGGGGAAGTCAGGGTGCCAAACCCAGGATGATTGGGAAGTTTGTGCTGTGGTGCTGGGCACTGGCCAGGGTGCCTGGGGGCAGCTGCAGGGAGGGTGGATGGGGAAAGAGGCACACAGGAGTAGGGAGATGTATGGAAGAATGAAGAAACAGGGGAAGATCTGTGTTCCCCACCCAGTCCTAAGAATGGACTCCTAGGGACAAAACTCAGTCCCCTGCACCAGCCCCACAAGGGACTACAGGGCACAGACAGAGGTTTGCAGCATCTCCCCTCTGATGGACAGAGGGAGCAACCAGTTCCCAGAGCCACCATGAGGGGCCAGGGGGCTGCAGGGTGAGGATGGTTTTGCCCTTGCCAGATGTGTCCAGCAGCAAAGGGGTCACATGCAGGCAGGTGCCGGAGAAGACAAAGCTCCCATTCAGCAGGGGCCAGAGATCTGTAAGCTTCCAGGGGTCCAGCCCCAGCAGCTCTGGGTGGGGTGAGGTGTCAAAACTCCAGCAAGGTATTGACACAGAGGAAAGGCCATAACCCCCCTTCCTGCCCCAAGCCTCAAAACACCCTAAAGCATGCAGGATTTAACTGAGATCAGAGCCCTCCCTGCTCCTGGCCAGACTAAGGGGCTTTAAAGTCTGATGAGGGGCCAGTGGGTTCCTCCCAGGAAGAAAGGGCTCAACTCCCCACCAGGCATTGAGAAGAACATGGGAGGAGAAAGAGCAACAGGGTGAGGAGAGCATTCCTTGGGGGCAGGGGGGACAGGGTACCTCTCTCCACATGCCAAACAAGAGCAGAAGGCAGGTGCTTACCTGCCAGCTGGTGCCACAAGCACATGTCCTGGGTGGCCACCAAGGCCAATCCTGAGAGCAAGGGCCAGGGGCAGGGGTGGGAGGGAGAGATGCACAGGGGGTGCAGAAAGGATATGGCCAGTCGATGAGCTTCTTGGCATATTTCCTGACTATGTTCTCTTCCCCAAAGAGGAAGAGTGATCTGTTGACGGTGAAGCAGTTCTGCCGGACAGGGATAGGGTTGTACAGAGCCATAGTCCGGGCTCTCTGTGCTTTGGTTTGCTTGAAGCCTCCAGGGGTCCCTCCCGCAGGGGCAGGAGGTCCTTGCCGGCTCCTGTTCTGGTCGGAGCCCCCATCTCCAGAGCCCAGCCTGCCAGCCACCGCCTCCCCAAAGCGAGCCATCCTGGAAGAAAACACACAGGTGAGCCGAAGCAGCACCGCTGAGCCGGATATGCGGGGGGAGAAAAGGGAGGGGGAGCTCGTAGGGCGCAGTCCCATCCACAGCCCCCTCCTCTTCTCCGAGTGATGCTCAGCTCCATCTCTCCTCCATCCCTCTGGGGGAACGGGGAGCCGCGTGGAGAAGGAGAGGCAGCAACGCGTGGCACCGGCTCAGCGGCACAGTATGGTGGGCAGCTGCCTCCTGCATCCCCCTCCCCAGCAGCCACACGGGAATCAGGGAGCAGAGGCCCCGGCACCTGGGTCCCTAAGCACCTTCCGCCACAAATCAAAGGGTTAAACACAGCCCCATCCTTCCCACCGCTCTGCCGGCAAACCCAAAGCAGCGCCTTTTAGCCTTTTAACCTCCCCTTCCCACCCAGGCGAGCCGGGGAAAGGGCTGGGATCCAAGTCCTTCCATCCCCACCCCGCTCCCGAAGGAAGAAAGACGCAATTCGGTACAGCACCCAGCGCCGCGGAGGGGAGGCCAGGGGAACAGGTTGCAGCAGTCCAAGCCTAGTTAGAGCCAAGTGTCCAACTCCCTCCTCCCAGCTCCATCTTCAGCAGCCGGCAGCAGTCCGGCCGCCCATCCGCTGGCTCCGGGCTCAACGGGCAGGGATGCTCTCCCGGGGGACGGTCTCCAGGGGACAGAGGGCAGGGATGACACCGCCAGCGGCGGGGATGCTCTCGGCCCCTCCGCCGCTGCCAGGGCAGGAGCGAGCAAAGGCGAGGCCGGCTCCCCGCAAGGAACGGGGCCAGGAGAACGGAAGGCTGCCGGGCGGCTCTGCAGCTCAGGGACAGCTGGCTTTAATGAAGTCGGTGGCAAGACAGGCGCACACCAGCGCGCACACCCGCACGCACGCCCGGCTCGCTCCCTCGCTCCATCCAGTGCATTCTCTTGGCAAGCAGGGGAGCTGCCGCAAAGGAAAGTCAGAGGCGAGGGGAGGGTCTGAAGGGAACAAAGGCAATAGGGGAGGCCCCCCCATCCCCACCCCTGCAA
>VZTY01029233.1:0-23578 GCA_013400935.1 Turnix velox
TCCTCATCCCAGGTGTGACTCTTTTCTCGGTGCACTTTGTCAACAGCCCTCCTACATCCAGGAGACAAGATCATCAAGGCAGGAGGAGAAATCAGAAAGATCAGGCAGCCTGGAGGATACTACAGTCCAGACCATGCTGCTGGTGGATCACCTGGCAGCACCTCCTACTTAGGAGCAGGGTCTGGATCAGGATCAGGATCAGGAAGCTGGGACGAGAAGGCAAATAGGTTGGTTCAGTCCCCTCCTGCAGCCCTGCCTTGTATCTCTCCTCTGTGCTCAGTCCCTGAGGTGTCAGAGGCACTGGACTGAACCTGTAGGATGCTCAGCCATGCGGCCTCTCCTGGCTTGTAGCTCAGTCACTGGGCTGTAGTGGTGCTGGTGCCTGGCAGCAGCTTTTTAGACTAATTGGAACAAGTTTTGTGATGCCAACTCCAGAGGTTGTGGCAAAATAATCCAGCTCTTTAGAGAGCTTCTCATGCTGGTATTTCCAGCATCAGCCATGTCTCGTGTGGACCCACGGCCATAGCACAGATTTGGCAGAGCTTCCTGGTGCCTGGAAGCCCAGGCAGCTGCTTCTTGTCAGGCTCCTTTTTCTCTTACAGCAATGGAGAATCCAACCAGGACTTTATTTCTGCAAAGCACACTGTTCTCATCTATTCCTTTTCTTCCTTCCCCCCCCCCGGCCTTCTTTCTTTTCACAGGCATCTTCAGGCAAAGAAGACAAGTGACAACAGATTCTGGCCAGGTCACCTTCTGGATAAGCTTTACCTTTACTTCCCAGAAAAGCAGCACGACAGGTCCCATCCCCTGTTTAGCTGCGTGCGGGCCACCAAGCCAGCCTACCCCGGCTTCTAAAGTACCTCCTCCACACTTGGCTCCAGAGATACTGCCTTCAAGAAAGCCAGCTCCTGAAGCTCTTCTTCCAAGGAGCAAGACAAGTCAGTATGGCTTTGGGATCCCTCAGGCACACAGTCATGGAATGACTTGGCCTGGAAGGGACCTTTCAGAGTCCATCAGCCCAACTCTGAGTGGAACCTAAGCCTCTGAGAACTGCATCTGCCTGGCTCTTGATGACCTCCAGGGCTGGTGTCTGTGCTCTCCTGGCAAATTTCTAACACCTGGTGTTACTGTGTTTTTAGGACATAGCATAATAAATCTGTATTAGTTCAAACAAATGCCGTAATTTTCATGAAACGGGGCAGCAAAGTCCATCTAATCATCCCCAGTCCCAGAGTCTTGATATTCAGAGCAGCACAGAGCAAAGGTTGCAGTATGTGCCTTTTTATGTCAAATAAGTGATGCTGAAAGCTGCGCTCTGAAGTGCCAACCAGCACCTGAGCCAACAGACTTTCAATGAACCCCCTCAACCTCTGAGCACGAAGACTGCCTGGCTCCTAGATCCCTCTGGGTATGCTGCTGGCCATTTTGGGCACGTGGGCCCGGTGCTGGCACTTTCTCAGCCTCCTGTTTACTGAGAGCAGGTACACTTGCAGGTACCAGGCCTTTTGCTTAAAATGCTGCCAGGGCTGTGACATCTCCCCACCCAAATATTGCCACGTGGCACCTAGGGAGGCGAGGAACCAGGGACAGCAGAGTCAGAAGATTTGTCTTCAGTTCTGCAGAATTGGGCACTCATTGCCACAAGCCCAGCCCCCACTTTGAAGCCCTAAAATCCAGCAGAGTGGTCAGTCATGACTCATTCAGCCCTTCTACCTGCACACATGAATCAAGCTTATGTTTAAAACATTTTGGGTGGTTACCCAATTAGCATCTTCATTCTGTACAAAAGGTTGTGTTTTAACATTTAAATCAGCCAAGGTTGGATTGGGATGCCCTCCCAAATTGGGTTCCACTTTGGTCCATTTCACTATTTTGTTGTCTAAGTGTCCTGCTTTAGGCCCAAAAGGACCCCCCAAATGACAAATGCCCCTCCCCCCTCCTCTCTCAGAAGAGAGGAGAGGAAGGAATGAGGAGATTTATGAGTTTAGAAGAATTCCAAACTACTTTAATAGATAATGAAATAACAGATAAAATTAAAAGATAAAAAGCTATACAATGTTTGCAAAACCGTATCAAGCTCCCGGGATGATGATCACGTCCCCAGCAGACGCAGGGAGAGTCCCAGGCTGGGGCCAGTTCATTCCTCAGCTAGATGCCCAAGCTGGATGCAGGAGTNGCAGGTGGGACTTCTCTACGTCTTTCCGCTTCCAGCCCCCCGGTAGGGTGGATGACAAACTTTCTGACCTTGATCACCACAGTGAATAATGAAAATAAGTGCTTCGTGGATACCATTCCCTGGTATAATCAGGTCTTATCAGCCTGGGAGCGAACAGTGTCTGAACAATGTGCAGTTAATTTCAGAGTTTAGTCAGACAGAAGAGGCCCAGCTGAAAAGTGAAGTTACAAACTAGAAAATTTACCATATTTTACCTCAAACCAGGACACTAAGTCAGCAGCTCCACAACAACACCAGAGCCCCATTGTTTTGCCCCATGTCCCCAGGGTTCAGGGAGTTGAAATTTTTTAGATTGAGCCCCAAGGCTTAGGGTCGTGTGAATGTGGTTCCCAAAGGGGAGGGGAAGAGGCCCTAATGTTCTTTCCTGGCTGTTAAGAGGCTGGAGCAATCTCCAGCCTTGTGCATGTGCAACTTGTGAGGCCTGTGGCTGAAATAAGGGAATAACGTGGCACTTTTGGGGCTGGAGTGAAAAATAAAAGAGTGAGCTCCTAGGCTTGGGGTTGTGTGAACGTGTTTTCCAAAGGGGAAGAGAACAAGCTCCAATTTTCCCTCTTGGAGCTTTGGGTGTTGGAGACAACTGTGACCACATCTGTGCAACTTGTGAAGCCTGCAGCTTCTAAAAGAGTAAAAATTTGCACTTTTGGGTTTGGTGTTTAAATTTGCAGAGTAAGCCTCAAGGCTTGGGATTGTGTGGATGCGGTTTTGAAAGAGAATGAGAGCCACTTTTCCTTCCTGGCTGTTGGGGTGCTGGATTACTTTTGACTGTGTGTGTGCAACTTGTGAATCCTGCTAGAAGAAAAAAGGGTAAAAAATGGGGCTTGTGGGGACGTAGTGAAAAGTGAAAGAGTGAGCCCCTAGGCTTGGGGTTGTGTGAATGCATTTTCCAAAGGGGATGAGAACAAGTCCTACTTTTCCCTCCTGGCTTTTTACATTTTGGAGCCATCTGTGAAAGAAAGCATGCAACTTGTGAGGCCTGCAGATGAAAAATAGGGTGATAAAAAGTGCTTTTTGGGATGGAGAGAAAAACAAAAGAGTGAACCTCAAGGCTTGGTCTGGCCCTTTACTAACAACCCTCTTTCATCCAGGAGACAAGAGCTTCAAGGCTGGAGAAGAAATCAGGAAGATCAAGCAGCTGGAGCTTTTGCAGTACCAGTTGTGTCTCATGTGCACCCACATGGCACACACAGATCTGGAAGAGCTTCGTGGTGCCTGGAAGCCCAGGCAGCTGCTTCTTGTCAGGCTCCTTTTTCCCTTACAGCAGTGGAGAATCAGACCAGGATTTTCTTTCTGGGAAGCATGCCCTTCCCATCTATTGCTGTTCTTCCTTTTCTGTGCCCCAGAACTTCCTGTCACTTCCCAGCAAAGCCTCGGAGTACTCTTGGATTCAAGGGGGTGACAAAGAGGAGGTAGGGCTACTCCACCAGCTGGGCCTCCTCCAGCAACCCAGGGCATATCCACCAGCCCAGCCTCCTCCAAAGGCAGCAACGCTTCCAAGGGCATTAACATCTCCTTGGAGCATGAGGACACCTCTTTGGAGGACAACAGCCTCTATGAGGGCTAAAACACCACAAGCCCCCCTGCTGCCTTTGATGCCTAAGCCCACTGGGACTCACCAGATCACCTTCTGAAGACTAAAGAGGGCACTTTGGACAAGGGCCTCATGTTTATCGACTGCTTTGAGGCAATGACAATGGAGTGGGTGACCAACTGCAGCAGCAGCACCTCATCAGAAGGAGAAGAAGACAAAGATGCTGGGAGGGGATGTTTGGGGAGGGAGATATTTAGAGAAAAAGGGGAAATACTGAGATGGGTGTATGTAGGTTGGAGGGGGGGTTCTATGTAGAGACAATAGATTTGAAGTGTTGCTTATTTGGGGGAGGATGATATTTGAAAGAGGGGGTGATAATTTGAGGCAGGGGATGGTATTTGAGGGGGAGGGATGGTATCTGTGGGAGCTGATCTTTGCATTCCCCCATCCTCTCTCTCTGCCTGGCTAGGCCTGGCAACAAGAAGTTTTTTCACAATGTTTGTACCTCTTACTTTACATAGGCATCTTAAAATTAAGCATTAATTTCTACAAACTTCTTTATTTCATAAACATTATTCCGACTAGCCAATCTGTCCTAGAAACCAAATTCACTAAGGCGGCACACAACTCTACGGTCTGTGCTGGTCCTGTGCAGGGCAGAGTCCTCCCTTCTTGAAGTTCTCCTCCACCCCCACCTTACTACAGCACACCCTGTAACTCATTCTCCCACTATTATTCCCAAGGATCTGTCAGTAAACACATTTCCTGCTCCTGCTCCTGCATAAGACAGAATCATAGAAGGACAAGAGACAATTGAAATGAGTCCTCAAAATGATCGTGAATATGTATTAGAATTTGTCGTCACTCCTCTTTAGAATCTTCTTCTCCCAAAGATGGCTGTGGAAGGAGAAGAAGGTAGAAAAGGAATAGATCAGAATACGGTGCTTTTCAGAAATAATATCCTGGGCTGCCAAGGGAAACCTGTCTGTGGGACTTTAACCGTGGACACTGAGGAGCAGCCACCTGCTGTCCACTACCACCATCTTCTGTCTCTTAGGTAGGATGTCATTTCTTGGGGATGTCTCTTCCACTCTGGAGGTGCTGTCTGGGGTTGGGGGAGTGTCACTGTCACCCCACCGACACCCCGCACATGATAAAAAAGCACAACGTGACACAAAAACAGCCGCCTCTTTTTAATGTTATGATTGAGCAACTTTGGAGGGAAACTGGAAAGAGCCTTCTGAAGATTTCCTGAAATGAGCATGCAGATGTGTGCATTCTTTCCATGCAACCTGTGCAGTAGCTCTGTCCAGAGATGTGCACGGAGGAACTATCCCTGCATCTCTCAGTCTCCTTAACAGAAGAATACCTGCTTGCTAGTCACCAAGACTTTTGGGTCTGTCATTTAAAAATCCCAACATCACCCCTCCCACTACTAAGGCCAGCCTGTGTCTCCTGCATGCCTGCCTCTGCCCAGGTGTCTCTTCAGAGATCCCCTGATCTGACAGATACCAAGATTCAACTTGTTCCTTGCCTTTCATCTTTTGCGTGGTTGTTCCTGCGCACTGTCTGCATCAGCTAGAGAAGGCTGTGGGCAGACCTCCTAGCAGCCTCCCACTACCTGAAGGGCCTACAGGAAAGCCGTTTGCCAGGGCAGGGAGGGATAGGATGAGGAGCAGTGGTTTGTAAATAGAGCAAGCTGACAGAAGGGGTTGTTCAGCCAGAAGAGAAAGCCTCGGCAAGGCCTAATGGTGCCTCCCAGTACCTGAAGGAGACTACAGGGCAGCAGAAGACTCTGTGAGGGAGTCTGCAGCCCTAAGGCGAAAAACGAGGCTTTGAAACCGGAGACATGAGGAAGAAGTTGTTCTCCACCAGCGTGGGGAGACACCGGCCCAGGTTGCCCAGAACGCTGGTGGGTTGAGGCCCCCGCCCTGGAGATGACCGACGCCAGACTTGCTGGGGCTCTGAGCAAGCCGATGCAGCGCAGCACGGCCCTGCTGTCTGCGGGATGTTTGCACTAGCTGGCCTTTGAAGGGCCCTGCCAACTCCCATTGGCCGTGCTGCGGCGGCCCCGGAGCTGAGCGGCGGCCCCGGAGCTGAGCGGCGGCTCCGGAGCAGCTCAGCGCCGCCACTGCCCGCCGCAGCCCGTCCGGCCGCTGCCAGGCGCTGCGCACGGGCCGCAGCTCTGCCTCAGCTTGCACGTGGCCCTCCGCTTGCCCACGGCCCCGGCCCGCGCCGCCCCCCCGCTTGCACACGGCCCCTCGCCCTAGGAAAGCGGAGGGGCGGGGCCGGGAGCAAAGGGCTGTGCGCGCGGCTGCGGCCGTTGTGGCGAGGGGCAAGTTGTCTCTTAGGCGGAGAACGGGAGAGGGAAGGGCCTTTGTGTCACCGAGTTCAGCCACCTCCTGAGGCCAGGCGGGTGTGGGGCGGCCCAGCTGAGGGGTGTTGGTTCCCGTTGTGGTGCAGGCCAAGCTTTTGCTTAGGAAAGGCTTTTTCCACACCTGTAGATGTGGGGTACCTTTCATCTTTAGATGCTGTGAGGAAGGCTTTTGTGGGGAAGTGAGGCTCTTGGCGCTGAGGGTTAGAGGCCTAATGAAAATGCAGCTGAACAGAATTGATGGAGCGGGCTTGCTGTCCCCAGTTCTTAAATGGCATTGGGAAACAACCCAAGCCTTGTTACGTTTTACAAAGTCTGTTTGGCTGGAGGTGAGGTGTGGAGAGCCGTTTCTTGGGCTTCTTAGACATGCAATTGGCCCAGGAGCCGGCTGCCCCTTGAGAGCCTTGCTTTGGAAAGCTCCTCTTTGACACAAATAGCAATGGTACTCTCGTGAGCACCTACTGCAACCTTGGGGGTGGTCTATGCTGGTGTCAATTTCAAGACTGGTGGTGATTAGATGAACCCTGCTGCTCTGTTTGATAAAGATTATTTCTTTTATTTGAACTAATAGAGATTATATTTGTATTCATAGGCCCAGGTACTCAGGGTGTAGCTGCTCTCCTGCTTCATGTGTGCCTGTGAGTTCTGGTCACATACGCTTTAGTGCGTGTGTTTCACTTAACTGCCAGGTGAACATCTGCAAAATGGCAACTGCTCAGCAGCAGAGGACGTGTGTGGTATGTTTTATTGTGCATTTCTTGTGTTCAATATTTTAATTCAATTTTTAAGTACTGTTTTTTTCAGTTGATGCATTGCGTACATACGCTCTGTAATACACTTTTTCCTTTAGAAATTGCTGCCTAATTAGACCTTTCATTGCAAATAAAGATGTTTAATAGAGTAGTAGTTTGTGTTCATACACTTGGTAGAAATTTGCCATGTCTTACAGATGGGGTAATGCTGAGGGTTCAGAATTTCTTTGAGTTTATAAATGGCTGAAGTAATACTTTTCAATTAAAAGTGATTGTTGAGGGTTTTTTTTTCCTTTCTCTGACTTGCAGAGTGCAGTTGTGTTTCCTAATAAGATATCTACTGAGCAGCGGTCCCTGATGCTGGTGAAGAGGCTGCTGGCAGTAGCCGTGTCCTGCATTACCTACCTGAGGGGAATCTTTCCTGAAAGTGCCTATGGAACGAGATACATGGATGGTAACAGGCTGTTTTTATGAATTTTTGCAAAATGTCCTTTCACAGGATTTTTATGAAGTTAATAAGTGGTTTTAAAACTACTTTCTCTTCTTAATTGTAGGTACTATTTTTTTACAATAAGTATAGAAACTTCATTACTAGATGTGTTGTTAAATTTTGTTAGAGTGGTGATGCTAATTCTGCAGGTAAAACTATGCCTTCTCCTCTTTGTAGTGGTAATTTTGTTATGCTTTTGATATATATGTTTAGGAAAGCAATTTCACTGCATTAGCACTGCAATTGCCTTTTTTTCTAAGTAAATATTGATGATTATGTTAGGTTTTTCTTTTTTGTTTTGTTTATTTTTTTGAGATGTCTGTGTCAAAATCCTGAGGGAAGACAAGAATTGTCCTGGCTCTACTCAGCTTGTGAAATGGTACGTTAATGACAGCGCAGGTACAGCACTTAGACAGCAGTTGTGAGAGCTGCCTTTCTGAGTGTTTCCAATTATGCAAATTTAAAAGTTTAATGACTGGGAGTGAACAGTATCCCAAGTGATGGCGTTATTGTGTAGTATTTACTATGTTGATAATTAATTTTTTTAAAAGATGAAGTCAAAATACATCTTTCAGTAAAGATGTAACAGACTTGTACAGCTGCATTTCTAGAAGGGTTTACAGCTTAGTGCTTAGGGGAGCATGGATCTTTGCTTACAGAGTGATTATCTGCAATACTTTGTTTCTGTGGGTGTCTATGAGTGCTCAAGGGTTGGATACAAATACCTAATTGATAACTTACCTCTAGTTGACCAGGAGGTGTGGTCTTACCATTTTGTATCTTCAGTTTACAGATACTGCTCTCTGTTGGCCTCTGTATCCAGAGGTGGAATTGTGTCTGCAAATGGCAGTTCAACCACTTGTATGATCATACTTCAGTCTGTCTGCCCACCAGAGGGATTTATTTTTATTTTTATTTTCTTTGTTTGCAGTAACTGCAAGACTTGTCATGGCAGCTCTTGCTTTTCAGGAAAGAGTAGAGATGGCCTTTGTCTTAAGTCAAAGAATCATAGAATGTGTTCGGTTGGAAAGGGACTTCCAAAGGCCATCTAGTCAAATCCTCTTGCAGCATGCAGGGATGTCTTGCACTAGATCAGGTTGCTCAGAGCTTCATCAAACCTTGATATACGAATACTTATTTTTCACTATGTCTTTAATGGCTGTCTTTGTCTTTTTGTGCTTTTACCAGTTGAAGAACAAGGTGAGGTACCAGAAGGGTGCTGAAGTTAGCAGAGGGGGCTTGCACCAGATGTCAGTGTTGGAGTGTTCAGAGAAGTAGATCTAAGTTCTGATGCTAGTGGTGAAATGACTTGTTTGTCCATGTGCTGTTGCTGAGAGGTGGGGTGGAGATGTCCTTTGTGGTAGAGAAAATTGAAGTGACACCAAGCATGTTTCACCTCATCCACATGCATCAGACCTCAGCAAGGGCAATGATTTGGCAGCCTGTGGGTGCTGACAAGGATAAGCTTCCTGTTTTTTTTGTGAAAGGCGTGTGCTGCCTGTTCTGAGTTTCCAAGTGAGTGGCCTTTCCTAACTCAGCATCATCTACTCACCAAGCTGAATTTTTGCTTGTTTTGTACGTACAGAAGAAATGTTACAAAGAAATGGTAGATTTTGTTTCATTGTGTTATGTAAAAAGCAAATTGTGACATCTAAATAACAGCAATAACTCCTTTGTGCTTCAGATTTGTTGGCACTCAGCTCAAGTATGTATTTAGAAACTAGTGAGTCCTTGTGTTAGAGTGTTTGAAAATTCTGTGCATGCAATTGCATGAAGTTTTTACTGATAAATTGACTTTCAGATTATGTTTTTACTTTGTGAAGAGATTAGGCTGATTTGGTGTTACAAAGATAGTTGCTTGCATCACTGCTCGTAAGACCACAGAATAATGAGGTAAGTATTGTTTATCGCTCCAGTATAATAAGGAGAAATGGAAGAATTTTGTTTTGGGGACTATTTTATGAGTGAAGCGAATGTCCAATATTATTTGATTTTTGCAGGATGTTGGGATGCTATGATGCCTTGCAGAAGAAATATGTAAGTTTTCTGCTATCATTTAGCTCTTCTGAATGAACTGAAACATTCCTTTATGTAGTTGTGTTAGCTGTCAGTGTGGGACTTTCTGCTAAGGGAGTAGCTGGGCTTTAATATGACAGTGGGTGCAACATGGAATGCACAGACATTACTCTTTGTAAGCAGAAACACTTAGGTGTATGTAGGGATCTTATTCTGCCAGTTGAGAAAAGTCCTTTTATAAATTAATACGTAGTTATGTATATGTGAAGAGATTTCTCTGCAGGCATTAGTTGGTTTCCAGAGCTAGAAAAAACAGCTTAGTAAGCAGAAATGGGCTACAGAATCCATTTAATGTTCTTTTTCTTTTATTATTTCTCAACAGCTAAGAATGATTGTCCTAGCAGTAAGTATCTTTGAAAAGTACAGAGGGTTTTTTTAAGGTAATGACTTAGCTACACGTATGGTTCTTATTCTTTCTCTCTTTACTTCAAAAATACAGGTCTGTACCCATCCAGAAGACCCTCAGGTAAATCTGCTTTGTTACTTCACCGGATAACTGCTGATAGTGTGGTTGGAGTGGAATTTCTGTTCAAGCAATAGTATTTGACATTAATTATGGGAGGGGGAAAAGCCATCTTGAAATATCAAATGAAGTACCTAGAATATCTCAATCTGGAATCACTGGAGCTAATCAGAATTGCTACAGCGGGAGTTAATCACTGTTGAGTATCCAGTGTCAGGTTGTTCTTAGGCCTGTACAAGGAATTCGGAGTGTGTTTGAAGAGTTAAATGCCCATAAAGATGCATTAGCCTTAATTCAGTGTGACAGGTCTGTGGAACTTCCTAGTGAAATACCTGGTGTGTTTTAACCGACCACTGGGTGTCACCACATAAGTCAGAATGATTGAAATATGAATTAATATTTCATTCTAAGAACTATAGCTTATGTTTCTAGAATTGCATCATGCTGGCTCCTGGAAAATAGTGTAGATCTTCACTTTTGATGGTAATTATGTGTTCTGGCTGTTAATTGTTCTGGCAGAAAGCTGAATTCAGTGCACGTAAGCAGATCTCTCAGGAATCAGGCTATTGTTATTTTCAGTAAAGATAAAGATGGTAGATCTTTAGGCAGAAGCAGCAGCAGTAATTTGCTTGACAGTTTAACAGTTCCTGGGTTTGTTTGCAGACAATTACGGAATGTTACCACTTCAAATTCAAATACACCCACAATGGCCCGCTCCTCGATTTCAGCAGGTACCTTCACTATGACTTCAGTCTGCTCCATGGTTTTATATTCTATTTTTATCCTCCTGGATACAAAAACTTTGGTGTTTCCAGTTTAATTCTGGATCATAACACTGATTACCAATCCAGACTACTTGTTTAGTCTCTGTCTTAAAATGGTTAAATACCTGTAAAGATGCATTGTCCTAACTCTGTGTAACAAACGTGGAACTTCTGCATTTTCAGTGTGTAACTTTCACAATACAGGTACTATTGCAATCCACAGTTCAGTCCCAGTGGTGGTGTGATGCCCTTTACTGATCTCTAATATGCTTGTCGTCATAATACTGGGCAATCCCAGTCACAGGGAATGAATGTGTGGGATGAGGCCAGCTCCAGCACATTGCTTTCTTTAGAATTCTTTTCCCAGAATCATAGAATAATAGGGGTTAGAAGTGACCTCTGGAAATCATCTAATTAAACTTTTATTTTTATACTGTCTTTCATTTTGTGGCTGAACTATGTATTCCCTTCCTCACATGCTAGTCTGGTTAACTGGAGGAGCCATTCACATGCTTTTAATAAATGTAGGGAGGAAAACTTAGACTGCTCAACTGACACAGCTGTTTATCTAAGATGAAGGCTGTGTTCAAGTCCCCTGTGCGCTGAAATAGAGTCAGCTTTCTTTTCAACAGCCATGGACAGTGACAGCCCACATTATTCCCTGAGGTTCATGGGTGCATAGAATCATAGTGTGTTGGTTGAATTTTTTTGTGGCTTACAGTCTGGAAAAGAACCATTCATTGTTTCACTACATGTCTTAAAGAATCATGGAATGTGTTGGGTTGGAGGGGCCATTCATAGGCCATTGAGTGCCACCCCCTGCAGTGAGCAGGAGCATCTTGCACTAGATCAAGTTGCTCAGTGCCTCAGCAAGCCTGGCCTTGAATGTCTCCAGGGATGGGTGCTCCACCACCTCTCGAGGTAACCTGGGCTAGTGTCTTCCCACTCTTACAGGGGAGAATTTCTTCCTCATGTCTCATCTAACCCTACCTTGCTCCAGTTTCAAACCATTGCCCCTTGTCCTGCCTCTTCATGCCCTGGCAAACAGCTTTCTTATCTGCCCCTTCAGGTATCGGTAGCCCTTGTCCATTTCTGGTGAGCTGCCTTCTGCTGTAGGGTTTTATTCCTCAGTCAGAGTAGTGAGGAAGTGGCTTCTTCTAAGACAATGCTTTTTCTTACCTGTAATTGTTCATGTATTACTGGTTTTATTTAAGGCAAAGCATGCATGTCCTTGTAGCAGAACTGAGGCTTTCTAAGGTACCTGCTCTTTCCTTTCTTTCAGTTTGGGGTGTCCTTTAAGCATTTAGTAATGTATAATCCAGAGTTACTGCTGCTTTCGTTAGGTCCCTGGCTCAGGATTTGATCTCCCACAGGGAAGCACACAAGCAGATCACTTAGTACTTAGGAATTGTGATGGCTTCAGTCTCAAACCCTGGACAACAGGTGTGAGGTCTGCTCCTGATCTTTCTAGTCTGTTCAACAGTCATGTATTGCAATGCTAGAAACATCTTTGTATGAACAATAAAATAACCTGAGTATTTTGTCCATTTTTAGTGAGAATAAAAAGAGTGATTCCACAATCACCTGTGCAGACACCAAGAAAGCCAGTATCCTCCTGATTCGCAAGATCTATGTTCTGATGCAAAACTTGAGTCCGTTACCAAATGATGTTTGCCTGACTATGAAGCTGTTTTATTATGATGAAGGTAATTTCCCTTCTACAATGAACTGTATTTTCCTGTTACCTTGGTTTATCAAGTGGATTCAGACACTGAAAAACAATACAAAGAATATTTTCACGTGTAGAGTCTTTATGATTACAGGGACTTGCCAAATGATGTTTTTACTACACAAGTTAAGATTTTACAAGAAAGTGTTTCATTCTAATGCCTGAAATTAATTCTCTCCTGCAGTTACGCCATCTGATTACCAGCCTCCCGGTTTTAAGGAAGGTGAATGTGAAGGAATGATCTTTGAGGGGGAACCCATGTATCTGAATGTGGGGGAAGTGCCAACGCCTTTTCACATGCTGAAAGTTAAAGTTACAACTGAGAAACAACGGATGGAAAATGTTGATAAAAGCATCCTAAAGAGTGGAGAGACTAATGTGCCTTTGCAAGTACTCGGTGTAGACAGAAATGATGAGGAGAATCGGGACCTGAATGTAAGAGCACGAATGTTTTGTTGAATTTTTTTGTAGTTTAAACTCTGGAAAAGAACTGTTAATTGTTTCATTCGTGCCTTTGTTGGTTTTGAAGGGCTTTCCAGTGTCACCCCTCCAGTGACAGGGACATCCTGCACTAAATGAGGTTGCTCAGAGCCTCAGCAAGCCTGGCCTTGGATGTTTCCAAGGATGGAACCTCCAGCACCTCTCTGAGTGTCCTGGGCCAGTGTCTCACCACTCTTATGGGGAAGAACTTCTTCCTCATGTCTCATCTCATCCTGCCCTAGTTTCAAACCATTGTCCCTTGTCCTGTCATTCCATGCTCTGGCAAACAGCCCCTCCCCTGCTTTCCTGTAGGCCCTTTCGAGTACTGGTAAATGTCTTCCTATTACATTAAATAAACAACTCCCTGTTCCCAGATATATTTAAGCAAGACTGTCTATCTTCAATATGTTTTTACTCTAATTCAAGTGCTCCTTTTAGAAATGCGTCATTATTAAATGGAGATGGAGCTTCAGGGCTTTTGGCCTCTTCCCTGCATTTGGCATTTCTAGGGTGGCCTGTAGGTGATGGGATGGCAATAAAACTCTTGACCCTACCCAATCTGCATCTGTCTGAGTGGCAAAAGGCAAGCAGTAATTAATGCACTGGTAATATTCCTTCAATACCTGTTGCTGAACTTTAGGAATTTTTTCAGATTATTATCTTGGAAATTGAGTTAAATGAGTTCCTTCAATAATAATTCAGTGATACTGAGCTACTCTGTCATTCCCTGTCAGTTTCAATTATTTCAACACCAAGAATCTGTCTTACAAGCACTGTCCCCAAGCATCTGAGTATAAACCCTTGTGCTCATTTGTGAGCAATTCAATGACTAACCTGTGTCTTAATATAGGAAGATCCTGTCCTGGATAATAAAGCAGAAGATCAGAATAACACAGATATTTCAGATGCTCAAGGTAGAATTGTCTATTTTCAAGTCTCTTCAATTTGTCTGCCTCTTTCCTCATGTCACTAGAACAAAACTTAAATTTTCTAACTTAGAGCACTGTATTCAAACTGCACATGTATCTCTCTGCAAAGCCCTTGGTGAGGAAGTTGTGGTGGGGAACTAGTAACAATGTCAGAGATAACACTTCTGCAGAGAGAATTAGAGCCTTTTGGAAGCAAGTGCTCTCTCCATTTGTAAAGTAGTCCTTGGGGCAAACCAGCAACCATGAGAGTCTGCTGGTGTGTTCTCAGCAGTGTCCTTCATTACCTGATAACTCTCTCATAGAGCCAAATCTAACTTGTGAGGAAGATGAACTTAAAAAAGCTGGAGGGAACCAGAAGCTGTGTGTTTCTAATCCACAGGTATGAAAGCCACACTCTATCCTCTTAAACTTTTAAGTAGAGTTTTTATAAAGCTTCTTTCTAGTTTTTATTGAGGAATAGATTATCTGGTGAACATTTATTTACCATGGTCGATATTACAGGCATAAAACACCTTGATTTTTTACTTTCTGTTGCTTTTATTCTAAAGCTATCAGAGACTTCCTCTGCTGAGCAGTTCTTTAAACCAAACCATTGATACGACAGTTAAAAACGGAAACATTTGGAACATGTTTCAGTGTTTATAAATTGCCTGAGCTAAACTCTTTGTAGTAGAAATTTCCCTGCTGATTCCATTAGACCAAAACTTCTTTTAGAATTGGCAAAAACTTAAAATGCAGGTTTAAAACCTGGACTGAGTGAGCAGAACCAGGGCTCTCTGCATGCTGCAGCACTGAGCTCTGATGTAGCCTCTTTTTTCCCTGCTGTCAGAAGGTAATGTCTGTTTTCTCATTTGTTTTTTCAGATGGATAACTTGGTGAGTAAAACATCTGAACTGAACATGTCTGAGAGCAGGACAAGAAGTGGAAAGATCTTTCAGGCTGGCACAGTTAGTATGGAACTTATTCTAGTTCTGTTCTTTCTGCTTCTCTTCATCTCATCGTCAAGCTTTTTCTCTCCTAACTTTCTTAACTTAAACATATTTCATGTTGACACAGTGCAATTTGCATCACTCTTAAAATTTGTCTTAAATTCAACACATTTGGGTTCTTACTACCCAAAAACTAGCTGTTCCAAGGAGTTAAAATCCGAGTGGTGGTGGAGTTCATGCAGGTTGAGGAAGATTCCTTTAGGATTGGCTTATGCCTTCTTGGGAATGCATTTAACCAAATTCCATGCTGGTTGGAATCTTATAGGCCCCTACAGGTACAGGGAGGCCACATGAGGCCTCATTGAGGCCCTCTCCAGACTGAAAATGTTCTGTTCTGCTCTCGTTTTAAATCATTGCTCCTCATCTTAACATTCCATGCTCTGGCAAACAGTCCCTTTCAGCTTTCTTGTGACAAATTAAGCTTGATGATATGATTCATTGCTCAGCAGAATGTTCTGAAGAAACAGAGATGAGAAATTGATCTTGAGCTGTATGAATCCCTGGGGCCGAAAGCTCTGTGCTAAGGGCTCTTAGAGTTGGTAACAAATAACCAAAGCATGGAATAAGTAGGTTTATACTCTGTATTCTGCTTGCCCCAGAATCAATTTTTTTCCTTCCAGTTCCAAGCTCAAGACAGTATTTTTTGTCACTCTCCAACGTTGGAAAAAAACCCACAACCCACCATCCTCTGTGCTCAATGTCACTGCGTCACACTTTTTGAAACAAGTTTTTTCTTAATGAACTGAACAGTAGAATTTAAACCAAGCCCAGCTGCTTTAAGTAACCAGAAGTGCAGCAGAATTCAGGCTGTATTGTTATCTTTTTCCCAGGTGTGTGAGTGAGAAATGGTGAGATTGGGTTGTGCGATACCGAGCCCTGGCCATTGGCAGGGAGCTGCTGTGTCAGGCCGTAGCCTCCCAGTGCTAGGCCAGTGCCACCAGCTCTGCTCTGCCCTGTCCCTGCTGTGGTTGTGGCTGGGGCTCCTGTGTGAGCTGCCACTCCCAGAAAAGTCAGTTCTGCCAGCTGTGACTCAGGGCTCTGCACCTCTGGGTGGGCTGCTCCAAAATGTGGCTCTGGATGTGTCCTGGGTTGATCTGCAGCTGCCCCTGATGAGTTTTTGTTCTCCCTGGGCAGGTCCACGAGTTGGAGTTTTCCTCCAGTCAGGATGTGCTGCCCAAGAGGAGGAAGATGAGCGAGCCGCAGAAGTAGTTCTGGTTGCTTATTGCAGTTCATGTTGTGTTAAGGAGTTCTTCATGGTTTGTTGTTCAGTGTCAGTGTTGGTATTTAGCTAACTTCTAGGGACTTCTCGATTTTTGATGAAAATAGAGAGGATTTAAAGAAGATCTGTTGAGAAGCCCAGCTGAAGAGGTGAGAACTGGGGTTTTATGGGAGGCTGTGTCCCACTGGCCATGAGGGAAGGAGATGATGTGGAGTGAGGGAGCGGTTCTGCCTCTTCTGATACCACATGTAAATCTTGTTGGCTGCCATGTTTCAGCTGTGGCCAGCAGCTCCCACAGCCCCTGGTAGCCATCATTTTATAGTCATTGCCAGCAGCAGCCAGGTTCTGAGTTATCCCCAGGCCAAAGATGGGGTACAGACCCTGGGGCTCCTGGGTGTTACCCAACAGTGTGAGTTGGATACTGGTTATGGGGCTGGTTATGGGGCTGATTCTGAGCATTTTCTCCAGTCTCGTGCAAAAGCGTGGGTTTTGTCTCCCTGATTACATGGCAAACTGTGGGAGTTTCTGTGCAGCTGCAGTGAAAGGTGTGTAATTGCAAACCGCTACAGCAATGTAAGATGATTTGAAGAAACCTCTGTACTTGAAGTGATTAATGACAACATTAACCGCTGCCACGACTGTTAATTGTTCCTGTGCTGTGAGTGAACAGAGGTGAAGCTGCTCCCGAGGGACGGGATGGAGGGAGCTAAATGTTTCTCGATACGTCTGGCTTTTAACCACACACTTTGTCCTGTTTCTCAATTAAAGCCCTTGCATTATCCTTGCATTGTCGTGTCTTTTAGCAATGGGCGCCACTAAGGTGCGGAGCTGCACTCCCCCTCTCCGGGCGTGGCTCCGCGCTTATTGGCCGCGGGGGCCGGATGGACCCAGAACAGGAACCTCCGCCCCCCGGCGCTCACAAGCGCTTCCTAGTCCCGGCCCCGAACCGGGCGTCGGGACGGGAGCGACGGTGGCAGGTGAAGGTGGGTGGGGGCTCTCTCCCCGGGCGGTTGGCGGGGAAGGGGAGTGCGGCTGCGGGGTCGCGTTGCTGCGGCCCGCGGAGGCGGGGTCGGGGTAGGCAGCGTGGAGCCGGCCGTGCGGCTCGTTGGCGGGGTGAGGGCTCTGAGGTCCCGGTCGCTTACTCGCGAGCGTGACTGGCCGCTCCCCCTCGGTGGGTCCGCGTGGGAACAGCTGTCACCGTGTGTCCGGGTGGGAGGGACAAACGCCCCTTGGCTTTAGGGGGCCGGTAGCGAGGCGCGGGGCCCGTGGCGCTGGGGAGCGGGACGGAGCCCGTTCTCTGTGCCCAGCCCGGCGGGGAGATGACGACGCTGACGCACCGAGCGCGGCGCGCGGAGACGGGACGGAGCTCGGAGAAGCTGGACGGCGAGGAAGACGCGGAGAGAGATCTGAACGACGAGGGGCCCGACGACTCCAAAGACATCCGCCTGACGCTGATGGAGGAGGTGCTGCTCCTGGGGCTGAAGGACAAGGAGGTGAGGCCCTGCTGTGCCCCGGGGGAGGATCTTTATGAGCGGCTGCAGGGATGGGACGAGTTTTTCTGAATCCTGTTCCTCTGCAGAGCACCTTCGTGGCTTTAACTGAGCTGTGGAGGCTTCTCCCGAGCACTCGAGGACTGTGAGAAACGGCTGGAGGGGGTTGTGTGACCATCATGAGTAGGGTTTTTTTCTCTGCCGGGAGTCAAAGATGTAGGGTAAAGAGAGTCATCTGAGGGAAGGTGAAGCCATTTACTCTCCTTGGCTGCTGCACGAGGACCCTCTGAGCAGTTTCTGCTAAAAATCTACGGGTGGAGGTTTGGGGAGAAAAGGCAGCAGTAGGGAAAGACTAGGAGCTGTGTCTCTGTTATGGCCTCAGCTGGGCTGGAACGGCATTGAGCAGCTCGGGGCAGGAGAAGAGCAGTAGTGGATGGGAGTCTCTCTGCCGTCTGGTCTTTCTGCCTGTCTGCTGGTCTTTCTGCCTGTTTAATGGCATTTCCTGGCAGTGGTGGATGAACTTCAGAGCTGGCCGGTGTTAGGGAATTTTTGGTTTCTGCTGGTCAAACCCAATCATTTTGTGCTTATCAGCAGGAACTCTTTTCTCAGCTCTGTCCAGAACAAGCCACAGGGAGCAGACACCCTGGGCTGAGCTCTTGGAATGGCTTCTATCTGCCACAGCATCTCTGGCATGAGCATCACCTTGGTCCCTTTGGGGAAAGCTGATGCTGCTGTTCCTGTCATGCACACGGGGAAATCATGGCTGGGGAAGCTGAGCACTTGCCCAAGGTGCTGCTTGAGATGGTGATGTCAGGAGAGAGTTCTAACACAGGTTTTTCAGCTCCAGGAGCTGGGGAGCCTGGCTACTCCCTAAGGAAAGGAGACCCTGCAGAAGATGAGCCACCTTCTCTGCATGTCTCTCTGGGTTGAAATTAAGCCTTGTGTGAGGTTCCTGAGCTTTTTTTGTTTCTCTGTAGGGCTCTGCTGGTGCTGAGTTGGTCGGGGCAGTGTCATGCTCTTGTGCGGACTGTGGCTCCTGATGTGCTGGTGGATCTGTCTGGGAAGAGGTTGCAGGTGGCACAGGAGGCTTGTAGCCAACCCAGATAAGATCTGGGGCTTGCTGAGCCCACAAGGAAATGAAGAGACAGCAGGGCTGTGAGTGGAACACCATGCAAATTGAGGAGCAAATATTTGAGAGCAGCTTAGGAGTGTGGCATGGCTGTATTTCTTCCTGGGCTACCTAAAGGCTAAAGCCTTCTTGACTTGGTTAATATATTCCTGGGAATGGTTCTTCAGCTACCAGGAAGTCAGGAGAGCACAACAGATAAGGGAAAAAAAAAAAAAATCACTTGGTCTCTCTCTTTTTTAAAATCCTTCCTCATTCCTTCCTTAGAGATGGAGGCCTCAAGTGGCAGTGACCTGGCTGGCAGTTGGGTGTCCAAGGCATTGAGTTTTCCCCAGTTCTGTCGTTCAGTCATAATTTGATGATGGGGAGGGGGGGAAGTAAACACAAAACCAAGACAATTTCAGCCAAATCCAGTCAGCTCACTACTTTAAACACCAGTCTGTCCATCCAGGAAAAACTGGTGGCACTCCAGCCTGGTGTTTGGAACTGGTTGGATGCCAGAAGCTGAAAAATAACTCAGAAACTTCCAGCTTGTTTGATTTCAGCTGTTTCTTGTGGTGGAATGTGCCTTCCAGCCCAGTGAACTGAAACTTTTCTCTCGCCTCTGCACCCTTTTTCTGAATTACTTGTTCCTAAAAGGGCAAGAAAAAAGCCACCCCAGGCAAGGATGAAAGGTCGCTTTGTCTTCCCTCACCAGGAAGTGAAAAAAGTAAATAAGGATTTTTGTTTTCTGTGTCTGCGCATGGGTTGAGCCCTGAGCTGCCAACGCAGTGCCCAGATGTGCTGGGTAAACAGAGACTTTTGATGATGGGAATTTATCCCGAGGGACTGGGGCACGGAGGTTACCTGAGCTGTTCTAGCAGCCTCCATTAATTCCTAAAAAGGCCCCAAGCCCTGCCTAAAGCAGAGATAAAAGGTCCTCTGTAGGAGAGCTAGGTGTTCTCACTTGGTTTTCCTTAGGAAGGAACTTTGGGAGGTGGATTTGGATGTGTGTCTCTTATACCAGCACTTTTTCTCCCCCCACAATTCCCCTCAAAGGAAAAAGCACAATGAAAAGGGGGTTATGAATAGGCTGTTGCTTTTTCTGGTGTGATGGGGAGATCACCTCATTTTCTCCTACTCCCAGAAAGAAGGGTGTAGGCAGGGGGTGTCAGGCTCTTCCCCAAGGAAGCTGCCTCAGGTTACACCAGGAGAGGGTTAGGATGGAGATTAGAATCAATATTGACACACGGAGTTTTGCCAAGCATTGGAATAGCTGTCCTGGGAATGGTTGAGGCACTATCCCTGGAGGGATTGAAGAGTTTGGTCAGACTTAATTGATGATTGGACTCGATGGTCTGAAAGGTTCCTCCCAGCCTAGGCCATCCCATGATGGGTGTCCACCTGCCAACAAAGCTCTGCTGTGACTTTGCTGGGACAAGGCAGAACTTGTGTTGCTGCTGCAACATCCTCCCATGGCCAGGGGCTTGCCAGGGAAAAGGGCACAAATTTGCTTATTGTTGTTTTGATTATTTTACAATCCAGAGTTGGGCACAGCCCTTGGCCTGTGCTGGCTGTATCAGGTGGTTGGGGGTGCAGGGGCAAGGGCCCAGCCCAAATTGCTTCATGTTTTCACTTGGTGGGGCAAGACCTTTGGTTCTGGGGGAGGCCAAACTTACTGGGAAAGTCTCTGTGGGGGGCTTGAATGAGCTCCCCTGCCCATCTTTCTTCTCCTCTCTCCCTCCCATCCTCTTCTCTGTGTCTCTCCCAGGGCTACACCTCCTTTTGGAATGACTGCATCTCTTCAGGTCTACGGGGTGGTATCCTCATCGAGCTGGCTCTGCGGGGTCGGATCTGCCTGGAGCCACTCTCCATGAGAAAGAAGAGGCTGCTGGACAGAAAGGTGAAGGAGCTGCAGAAGCTGGGCTAGGGGCTCGAGGAGTTTTGGGACCCCTGCACCTCACAGGAAGAGGGCACAGGCCTGTGGCCATGTGATGCCATGCTTCTGCTCTGTCCTTCCAGGTGCTCTTAAAGTCAGATGCACCAACAGGTGACGTTTTGCTGGATGAGACTCTGCGACACATCAAGGCCACAGAGGCTGCAGAAACGGTGCAGACGTGGATAGAGTTGCTCACTGGTAGGGCTGGGCAGAGACTCCCATTCCCTCGAGGCCTGGCTTTGCCATCTCTTCCTTCTCTGTGCTTGGCCACCCCTTGCTTCACTGGAGGTGGGTGGACTAGGGACAGCAGAATGGGGGAAGGCAGAATTGGAAGAGAGAGTGGTTTTCTGTGCCTCTCCTGCTATGGAAGACTTGGCTCTTCCACTCCATTGCCTCTTTTCTTTTATGCTGAGTTATTTATGCTGAATCTGCGGTCCAGGGAAGTGGGGACTCCCCAAAAGAAGCTGCTGCTGGGAGCTTTGCCAGCTTAGAGTGTGGTGGAAGTGGGTCAGAGTCAGACCAAGGCGATGAAGAGGGTTCCTGCAGCAAGGACGGTGTCCATGCCAGCACAAAGAGTCATCACAGACTCCAGACTGACCAGGGCTGGAAGAACCTGCTGGAGATCCCCAAGTGTCACCCCCTACCAAAGCAGGATCACCCAGAGCAGGAACCAGTGGGATTGAGAAAGTCTCCAGAGGTGGAGACTCCACACTCACAGGGCTCTGTCACCCTCACAGCAAGGAAGTTCCTCCTCATGCGTGTTAATGTGGGATTTTCCATGTCCCAGTTTGTGCCTGTTCCCTCTTGTCCTGTCCCTGGGCACAGACTGGCCCCATGCTCCTGACCTCCCTCCTTTCAGTATTTGGAAGCTCTGATTGGATCCGCCTCAACCGCTTTTTTTCCAATTCTCATGGCCTTTCTTCATCAGAGAGATGTTCCTGTCCATTCAGCATCTTGGTGGCCCTTTGCTGTCTTCTCTCCAGCAGTTCCCTGTCCTCGAACTGGTCCCAGTGGGACCCCCACAGGGCAGAGCAAAGGAAGAGGATGAACCTTCCTGTGCCTGCTGGCCATAATCTTCTTGCCCCACCCCAGCCTCTCCCCCTGTCCCAGGATGCCATTGGCCTCCTTTGCCACAGGGACACTTCACTGCCTCATGGACTCCCGGGTCTTTTCCACAGCGCTGCACTCCAGCAGCTCAGCCCCAACCTGTAACTGTTGCAGGGTGTTATTCCTCCCGAGGTGCAACACCTTTAGTTACATGAAGTTCCTCTTTCATGAAGCCCCGGGCTGGATCCTGCCTGGGCATTTGGCTTGGGTGGCCAAGCTGTTGCTGCCCCAGGCGCTGAACAGGGGTTCTTTTTCTCTGCAGGAGAGACCTGGAACCCCTTCAAGCTGCAATACCAGCTCAGGAATGTGCGGGAACGCATTGCAAAGGCCCTGGTGGAGAAGGGCATCCTCACCACAGAGAAGCAGAATTTCCTGCTCTTTGACATGACCACACACCCTGTCAGCAACACCACGGAGAAACAGCGTCTGGTGAAGAAGCTGCAGGAAAGCGTGCTGGAGCGCTGGGTGAATGACCCCCAGCGCATGGAGCGCAGGACTCTGGCTCTGCTGGTGCTGGCCCACTCCTCTGACGTGCTCGAGAATGTCTTTGCCAGCTTGGCGGATGACAAGTATGACGTGGCTATGAACAGGACCAAGGACCTCCTCGATATGGACCCTGAGGTGGAAGCTGCCAAAGCCAAAAGCACAGAGATGATCTGGGCTGTTCTGGCGGCCTTCAGTAAGTCCTAAAAAGGCCCCCAAGCTCCCCCTCCTTCCCCCCAAAATCAGGTGTGGGAGGGGAGAGACTGGGTGACACATAGCTCCTGCTGCAGTGAGGGGGGGATCAGGGGAGATGGGGAGTTCTGTTTCTCTCCCACTGAGGCCAGGCAGGTCTCTTCTGGAGAAAAGTGTAGTGTTGGCTGCTCTTTGCTCCCCTTGCCCATGGGCTTCCTCCTTGGGCCAGTGCAGAGTTGGGAGTGGGTGATGGGACCGCAGAGAGGCTCCCGTTGTGCTCCATCCCCGCTGCCTCCTTCGGCCGTGCTCACGCCTGGCCTTGCCGGTGCCCGGTTCCCCGGGGGAGCAGGAGCAGCCCCCGGCTCAGGGCGTGCGGGGCTGGGCCAGGAGCTGGCAGGGGAGACCCGAGGGAGCCGGGACAGGAGCCCAGTCCCCCCCTTTACCCCCCACCACCTCGGGCCGTGCTCCTGCTAGCGAGAGAAGTTAAACTGTGATTTATTATTAATTTTTATCTTTCATCTCCCTACCCTCTTCCCCCTCACTTAAATCTGTAGTTCATTTAAATGCATTTCTCACAGCCCCACCGACTCCTTGCGTGTAAATCTGCCGGTGGGAGCTGGGGGGGTGTGGGCTGCGTCCCGACGCCTCCTCCGGTGACAGGCTTGGCGGGGACGAGGCGGAGTCCCCGGAGCCGGTAGCGGCCCCTTTGTCCTTGTCTCTGCGGGCACCGGGGCCAGCGCCGCTCCCATCCCCGTCCCGCATCTCGGAAGGCGGCGGCCCGGGACCTCCCTCGGCTTCTCCGTCCGGCGCCGCCAGGACCCCTGGCGGGCCGGGGAGGCCGCGGCGTAGGAGGGCGGTGCCGGTGCGGCCCAGGTGCGGCTCCGCTCGCCATTTCACTTCCCATTGGACCTTCCAGCCGAACCGGTTCGGCCCCGCCGCTCTCTCCGCCCCTACCGGCCGCCGGTTGGGTCAAGTGTAATCTCAGCACGGCCGCCTCCCCGTGCCCATTGGGCAGCACGCCCGTCCGTCAGGCGGCCGAGGCGTTAGGGGGCGGCAGCCTCCATTTTGGAACGGAGCGCGGGGCCGGAGGGAGCGCGGAGGCCTCCCCTGCCATGGCAGCCCCGCTCGGTACCGGCGCCCGCTCGGAGGAGACGGGGCAGCAAAAACAGGTGCGACATCTGCGGCGGGCCCGGCCGCCTCCCATTGGCTTGGCCGCACGTCGCTCTTGGCGGC
>VZTY01029234.1:0-68932 GCA_013400935.1 Turnix velox
GGATGTCCCTGCTCACAGCAAGGAGGGATGGACTATATGACCTTTGATGGTACCATCCAACCCAGTGATTCTAAATTACATTTTTCCCCACTCAAACACTCATTACCAGTTTCCTGTCAATAGCCTGTGAAATAGCACTGACTAAAATCAGAGTAAGTGCAGCTTATCTCAATGATAGAAGGCTTGTCTCTCCTCTAGATGAGCACAAGTCAGAGAAAACATCTCCACTGTCTCACAGATGCTCCTCAGATCTCTTCCATCTCATGCACAAGTTCCACTCAACAGAATTTTGCAGTTGCTCAACTTGAGTAAGGTGGCTGGACAGAATATCATAAAGACCACTTTGTGTGTGTAAGCAGATTGCAAAATACTAATACAAAATAACACAAAGAACATTGTCTCAATAATAAAGTATGTTATTTCAATTCTCCATTTTGGGTACTGGTATGGGTACTTGAGTAGAATACTATAAAGCTTCAAAGCATAAATTCCAGATTTAATGCTCTGACAATCACTTCATAATTCCCCAGCACATTCAAGTCTTTTCTTCTGAAAGGAGATTAACATTGCTCCTCTTAGAATTTTATAAATGGATTTCACAGCTTCATTTTACATTGTTATCAGATATTTCAGACATGTATTATCAGGGACAGAAATTGGCCCAAAACAGATGTGGACAAACAACAGCTCATAATTCCACCTTTTTATGAATTTATATGTATAGATCACTTTTAAAACCATTGAGATTTAAGACAAATTTTGTAAATGCATAGGTTTACCTAGGTAAAGGCCAGAATTTCTTCCTTGACAAATAAACAACTCTTAATCAAGCCCCAAAACACAGGGCAAGGTGACAAAAGGCAAGGAACTACTCCAAACAGTACTACCAGCACACTGATCAATATCTGAATAACAATAATTATCCACTCCTAGAATAAGAACAAGGCAAGAGGAATTCTAAAACGTTCTTTTAAAATGCAATCCCCAAAGTTGGTGTAATGATCCTATTTAAGGTCCTCCTTGTATTGATTGCTTACTTACTATCCAGCATTATTGCAAAAGTTCTCATTTGTGACTAGAATCTTGCTGATTGAGGAATATAGTTCCTTTTTTTAAAAGATAAAAAAAAAACCACTTCTTTTTACAGCAAATTGTTTTTTCCTCACCACAAAAACACAATCATAAGCCAATCTGGAGAAAGCTATGAACTAACTATACTAAGGACATTGATCTGTTGGAGTGGGTCCAGAAGAGGGCCATGAAGATGCTGAGAGAGCTGGAGCAATTCCATTCTGAGGACAGGCTGAAGAAGTTGGGGTTGTTCAGCCTGGAGAAGAGAAGGCTCAGGGGGGACCTCACAGGAGCTTCTCAACAACTGAAGGGGGCTACAGAAAAGCTGGAGTAGGACCTTTTAATAGGATATGTGATGGAAGGACTAGGAATAATGGATGTAAATTGGAAGAGGGGAACTTTAGGCTGGAGATATAAAGGAAGATCTTCCTCGTGAGGGTGGTGAAACACTGGAAGAGGTTGCCCAGAGAGGTTGTGGATGCCCCCTCTCTCTGGAGGTGCTTACGGCCGGGATGGTTGAGGCATTGAGCAACATGGTGTAGTGGGAGGTGTCCCTGCCCATGGCAGGGCTGGAACTAGATGAGGTCTAGTTAAGGTCCCTTCCAACCCAAACCATTCTACGACTCTATGAACTGTTCTCTGGCACATGCTTATTACTACTCAATTCTTACAATGTAAATATTTTTGTTAGAAATACATAAAAACACTACTAAGAGTGTGATTTTTTTAAACACATGACAATAGTAACTATCCAAAATACATACATACCCATATATGCTGCCCAATGTATAGCTCGTCTGTCTTTCTTGTCAAATGCATTAATATTGGCCCCTCTAGACAACAGCAAGCTGACCATCTAAGATAAAGAGAAAGAAAAGAAATGTCTTACTCATAATGGAAAATTCTGCTTCAAAATAGGCAAAAAAAATCTTAGGGGAAAACAAAAATAAATGCATTTTCAAATTATGTAAATGTGTTGGCTTTTTGAATATCCCATAAGCCTGAAAAAACTGGCTGCCAAGAGTGGCAGCAACAATGCAACGACTGTAAGGGACACACAACTGACAAACACGTTTTCCACTTAAATATGGCAAAGCTGTGGAATCTTTGAAGTATTTGGGTTATTACTAAGGGATGTAATCACTACAAGCAAACCTATTGCCATTTTCTCTTCAATTAGCTATGCAAAATTACAATGGGAATTGCTCAGAAGCTCTTTTTCAGGGCTTCAAAAAAAAATCAGTTAATAAGAGCTTATTCACTTCTCGGTACCTGAACGGGGCTACAGAAAGGCAGAGGCAGGACTTTTTAATAGGATATGTGATGGCAGGACTAGGCGTAATGGATGTAAATTGGAAGAGGGGAGATTCAGGCTGGAGAGAAGAAAGATGATCTTTCCTGTGAGGGTGGTGAGACACTGGAACAGGTTGCCCAGAGAGGTTGTGGATGCACACTCTCTGGAGGTGTTTAAGACCAGGCTGGATGAGGCACTGAACAACCTGGTCTAGTGGGAGGTGTCCTTTCCCGTGGCAGTGGGGTTGGAACTAGATGATCTTTAAGGTTCCTTCCAACCTAAACCATTCTATGATTCTCTTCTATTCTGTATGTATTTCCTCTACATATCAGTGATAACACATTCCATAATTCACTATTGACTGAATTTAAAAAAAAATAAAAATAAAAATCTTTCCAATTTAGATTTAGCTGTTACTAGTTCAACTCCACTTAATTCAGACAAATCTGCTTCTGTTTTCAGAAAAGTAAACATTGGAATAACCTTCCAAGTAAATGATGCAACATGTATTTCCCACAACTCTTCCATACACAGATGCATAACAGAAGACAAATCCAAATATAAATATGCTTTTATTGAAAGGATGAGGGAAACATGATTTCAAAACGAGAAACTAAACATCAGAAACCCAAGGGGGAGAAGGACAATTGGGAAAGAAGCTAAGAAAAGTAAGTCTTACCTCAACATGGCCGCTGAAGGCTGCATGATGCAAAGCAGTTCTACCTGCTCGGTCTGACACATTGACGTTGCTCAGGAGAGGCACCAAAGCTTCAGCACATTTCACAGCTTTGTTTGCAGCTGCTATATGTAGGGGGGTCTGCCAGTTTTTATCACGAGCATTGACATCTGCTGAATGCTTTAACAATACCTGAACAGCATCCTAGAAGTGTTTGCCAAAAGCACAAGACACTCAGTGAAGATCTGAAATGCCATTTCTATTTCCAAGGTCATTATAGCAGAACAGAACTATTTACAATTTGTTTTTTCATTAAAAAAAAATTTAAAAATAAAAAGAATGTTTTGCCTTGGGATTTGTACTTTATCACAAATCCAAACTTGGGGATGTTGTTGTGAACATAAGCAATACAATCCCTACAGGATTTAACTGCATCAACCACTTCCAGGACTTTTATCCAGTTCCTTAAGCTGCTTGGCAAATTGTGTTGTCACCACAGCTGACTTCCACAACTCTGTAAACCTCCTCGGGAATTCTTCCACTGCTAAGGATTAGTGTGATTCATTGTGAACTTAAAAAAGCATTTTCATCAATTTGCCAAGTAGAAATTTTTCAACTGTCAAAGTCTAGAGATGGCAAGAATAGAGCAGCTTAATAAAAAGACATTCAGAAAACCACAAATAAAATAGAGCATGGTCCCAAAGTTTCAACATACCATTGCAAAACTTTTGAAAAACCACTTCAAACGGTTGCACTGAATTCCATTCTTACAGAAGGATTATTCATTTCCTTCTATTAAAGACACACGTTGTGCAAACTGGCCAAATAAGACTAATTCTTACAGCAAGATAAACAAAACCCATTAAGATACTCGCACATAATTTGAATGCACTGAAAATAATCTTGTTGTTGTATCAACATGAGAATGATACTCCATGACCTTGCCACAACTCACTATTTACTTTTAGTAACTTCTGATTCGAATACTGAGCACACAAATAAATGGGTTGGTACTTTGAACTTAAATCACATTACTAGAAGGTGAAAAATTTCAAAATACGCTGTCAGAGAACAGCTAAATGCAACTTCTCCGCCACAAGCAGAACGCTAAATAACTTTTGCTTTTGCTTCTTACAATAAACTACATCTAAGACTTGAATTTCTTCATAAAGTAGGAACAAATCTCAAAGTGAAAATACTGCATATGACTAGCTTGCAATGCTAACGAGAAATGGAAATGCTGCTATTCTCTAAGAAGCAGGTAGGTCTGAAATTTAAAAATCTAATCAATAATTTGAACTTTTGTCTTGTTTTGAACTAAGCATTAAGAAAAAACAACTCAAAACAAGGATGTTTTAGAACAACTGTTAGCCCTTTCGCAGAAGGAAGTGTGGTAGCTCTAGCATGAAGATAATTTCTCATGCATAATTTCTGCACATATGTTAAACCAGGCACACCAAGATAAGTCTGGAGCCTGACAGTCTTGACATGAAGTCACTTGAACTTGTGAAGTTCACTGATAAATCTGTAACCCCCAGCTATTTTGCATGGTTAAGTACTTGCTTCAAGGCTAAGTCATGATGTTTCATGGAAATTATTACCAAGTGGGGTGTTGGGTTTTTTTCATTGCAGCTTTTTTGACCTAAGAAACCACGTACGAGTCTGCTGGAAAACAGAGCCTATACAGAATCATAGAATGGTTTGGATTGGAAAGGACCTGGTTGCAACCCCCCTGCCATGGGCAGGGACACCTCCCACCAGACCTGGTTGCTCAATGCCACATCCAGCCTGGTCTTAAATACCTTCAGGGAGAGGGCATCCACAACCTCTCTGGGCAACCTTTTCCAGTGTCTCACCACCTTCACAACAGAGCCCCCTCTCACCTATGTATGTGACTTACTGTGTTTATAAATAGAGAACTCTGGCAGGCACCCATCATTGATTTTAGGGTACACTGATTAGTTTATAAGCTTTGTTTGTCATTGGCTAGTATTTTATTTAAAATACTCCACATTTTAAAAAATTACCAGGGTTGCATTTCTTGACATTACCACTTAGGTTGAGTCAGACCAGAGCACTCCTCTCTGCACTCTCCTCTGATTAAGGAGCCTTGATTATCCCTCAGCTCTGAAGAATGCAGCCTTTGGTGCTTCAGTCAGTGCCCAAAGGAGCAGCCTAAAATTACTTCAAGAAGAATAAAAAGCATTTGGGAAAGACATGCCCTTGGAGATCATCTTTCAAATACTGCTCCGAGTAAACACAACCTCCACATAACTTGGGCATTAATGCCAGTGACAAAATAATGCCATTTCTCCTGGGAATACAAAAGCAGAAATCAAAACATGTCTGCTGCTCTAGAAAGTTTTGTGGATTAAATATTTCAAGTTCAATGCTTTCCAAAAATTAATTCAATCTCATCTTGTAAAGCAACAATTTACACAGTATCTTTAAAAACCCCTTTATTTGGGAGATACTGAGATGAATGCTGGCTTGACTCAGGATCCCAAAGGAAACAGTTCTGCACCAACTCCTTCACATAATAAGCTCAGCATTTCCGTTTGCTTTGATCTTCTACAGGCAGTTAAATACTTTATTAGGACATCAATAATAAACAATAACAAATTAATTTCTTGTATTACCATATGCTCACAACTGTGCCACTAGTAGACTTCAAAAAAACTTCCACATATTTAATACATACCTTTTAAAGTGATTTTAAATATTACCCTTACTCATTAATTGTCTTTTTTTTTTTTAAATAAAAAGGTTTGTAGGGCTTGTAGAGCCACTTATTGCTTCTATGCTTGAATAGATCAGAGTTCAAGACACGAAGAAATGCAAAGGTTATTCCCTAGAGGCTAAATCTTATTTCATCTCTACTTCTCTTACGATAACCCAATTTGGTTATCTCAAGAGAAGTCACCTGGACTTGAGAACACTACATGGAGAATCCTCTCTACCATGGTAATGGCATTTTATTTGAGCAGAGAACAAACCTGATAACTGGAAGTTTATTGTTTTCCCATTTCTTCCTACTCTAGCATGTTACATAGATTTTTTTTTTCTCACTGAAACCATTGCAAGTGTTCTATAATTCCAAACATTTGAAGTATTTTCACTTCATAAAAACGGAAAAAAAGAACAGAAGGTGACTTGGGATGTCTTGTTTTAACACAAAGCAGGTGTATTTAAAATAAAAAAGCCTACCTCAGAACAAGATGCCACAGCTCTGTGTAAAGGAGTCAACCATTTGCTGTCTTTGGCATTAACTCTAGCTCCTGTAACAAAAAAGGAAACCAGAAATTTACAACATAATTTGATAAAAGTCTTAAATATTTTCCAGTACAGAGACAGAACTCTTGAAAGATATTTATTGGAGGCTCATTAAGACAGCATAATGGGAGTCTTTTCTCCAGGTGAAGCCCACCTTTTGAGAAAATTCTTGTAAGACTGTACCCCTATAAATTAAACCCTGTAATACACTTCTTTTTACACCCCTAATACTCTTCTTTTTACACTAAGTAGTCCCTTCTAATCTTCTGCATTTCCAGAGGCACATAAGTGAGCACAAAAAGATGGCACAAAAGAAAGACCAACTCCTTACTCCTTAAGAGAAAAGTGAAGAAAGTGGGCTAATTAAAATCTTGTTATTCTTGCCAAGTTGCTAGTTCAGCAACAAAAATCATGTGCTTTCATACTAGATTCAAAATTCTCCATTAGAGAAAGAGGCTGTGTTCATTCTTTGCACCTCCAGTTTCCTTGGAGTTACTCAGTCTAACGTCTAGGTATATGGAATGATGCTGCTTGTACTGAAAATCTAAGTCAATCTTTTCTACTCCAGTAGGTCAACCATTCCACTTCATGACCTCTTCTCAAGATCTAGACCGTAGTAACAACTACACCTCTCCTCCTAAAGGCACACCTAAGAAACAGCTGCCCTTCCCCCTGAAATAATATCAGATAGACATCTGTAAGGGACACAAGCCTGGGACTGCAGTTCAATTTATCTTTAAGACAGTGACTGAACTACTTCCTAACTTCTAGTGAACTTCAACGAACAAGAAAACTTAATGATTAAGCTCAGTGATTTAAATTCTTGCTTACACATAACCTTAGATGCACTTCTACACCTGGAGTAGAAACTCAGCCATCTGTATTTGAAAACTACTGAGATTCTAGAGAGATGAGATATCTTACACTAGATGTTAGATTTAAAAAAACCAAAAAAGCAACAAACCAAATCAAAACAAAAAATTAGTCTGGAAATATCATTATAAACAGTACATAGAGCAAGAAATGTCAACAGATAATAATGTTAATGCTACATAGCCAGAGTTTATGAACTTAGAATCACAGAATGACTTGAGTTGGAAGGGACCTTAAAGATCATCTAGTTCCAACCCCCCCTGCCATGCGCAGGGATACCTGACCATGGTTGCTCAGTGCCTCATTCAGCCATTCTTAGGCTAAACATTGTATTGTTATGTCAGAAACAACTTTAAATTTTTTAATGCAATGAACAGAGAAAGACAGAAGGGCAGTAAAACACAAAATGTCCAACAAGTTGCAGGTCAGCTGAGAAATGAGATATTTTGATCCAAGTCTCCCAAACCTGCGCTAGCATGGTCTCTCCCAGTCCAACTGAGCAACCTGATCAAGAAACTTAAGTCTGTACAAAATTGTGGTTGCATACACTAAGCAAATTAAAGACCTGAAGTCCTCTCTCTGAGTTAATCAGTTACTAGTCAACCCAACCCAACATCATGGAAATTAAGCTGGATTCAAACATATGCTTTATTCCTAGGTCTTTCAAGTGCTAGAGCTTGAGGTTTAATTGCTGACTACAATTTTAGTGATTTTCCTCTTCAAATTTCAGAAAGTTTGGGTATCAACTTACTTTCCAAGGTAAAATGTGTTTGAAAAGTAAGTTTGATGAAATCGGAAGAAAGTCCACTTCACAAAAACTCTCACATACCTAACAAACATCTACAGGATTTTCTAGGTGTTCCTGCTCTGGCTGGGGGATTGGATTAGATGATCTCGAGGCCCCTTCCAATTCCCTGATATTCTGTGATTTAATCTCACTGTAAACAATCTGCTTTTGTGAACCAACATATAGATCTAGTGTATTGCACCATATCATGCACCACAATATAACGTGTTGTTTAGAATTATGCATAGAACTGAGGAAAAAAAAAGAGGATTCTATTCTAGTCACCAGAAATGTCTTAGATTTCTGGAAAAAAATCCCCAAAAGACCTAGATGATCAATAAGTGAGACAGGAATCAACATATTTCAAACCTATCTGTAATTTCTGGGTGTCTTCCAGGTTATTGCTAATCACACCTTGTTTTTAGCAGATGAGACAAAAGTTACTTCAGGCTCCACCTGACTTCACATCTACAGCCAGCAACTGAAGGCTTTCAAAAAGTCTAAACAATTTCTACTTCTAATTTTAGGATACAAATATATTTGAAGTATTTTAAAGGAATAAAGGGGGTTCCTAGGTCAGTAAGTAGCATCCCGATTTTCCTCAGATGATGAAGCCTGAGACAGGAAACACCCTGTTTCTCAGCAGAGGAGAAAGGCATGTTTCCACTTAGGTGGAGTTACCTGAGCTCCAGTGAAAACATGCTTAAAGACCAAGCTGTGTTTATGGGTTTGGTTCAGTCATGCACTGACACTTCTCATACTGTAAGGCACAGCCTCAAAATTGCATCAGAAGAGTGTAGGAATAAATACAAAAAGATGAGGATAAAGGTTTTCCCAGTGGTTAAGTTCATCAAAACTCCTAGGACTAAACAAAGTGTCTCTGAAATAATTTGCTGTCTCTAGTTAGGCTGAAAGTCAGCATTAGTCAAAGAAATGTGTAAGGAAATATGAAGTGATACCTAAAGCAACATGGACCTCTAAAAAGAAAAGAGTTGACACAACAATATGTGACCCCTACCTCCTTAAGTGACTTTGCCTCCAAAAGAAGCAATAAAGCCTAAGTCTAGGATATCCCATAGTTGAATTAATATAAAGACAGTAAATAAGTTAATTTTTCAAATGCATAAAAATTGTGCAGATTCTCTGATAAAAGAAAAAACAAAGTTGACTTTTGACAAAAAGTGGCATTACTTAAAAATGTACTATGAAACTTTTCCCCTCTCACCCCCACTAAACTACTCAAAGCACAGAGATATTTCTCCAAGAAGACAAGCTGCCAGGAATTATTCATATTTCACAAAACAGCATCTTTGCCCAGAGAGGTTGTGGATGCCCCCTCCCTGGAAGTGTTTAAGGCCAGGCTGGATGAGGCAGTGAGCAACCTGGTGTAGTGGGAGGTATCCCTGCCCATGGCAGGGGTTTGGAACTAGATGATCTTTAAGGTTCCTTCCAACCCAAACTATTCTATGATCTCCAAAAGGCCTTGTGTCTGAGGACATCACTCCCTCTAGGCTACAATGTATTTGCTAGCACGTGGTTTGGGGAAACTTGCTTCTCACACTCCCTTCAGATGCTCACCATCAGACATAACCATGTCTCAAAACTACAATGGAACAGCAAGGGAGGTTTCAGCATTTACCCTCTGTGACTTAAAGCTATACTCCAGAACACTGGAAATGAATTTTAGGAAAAATACTAACACCTTTACTGCGTGCCTTTTGCGTAAAGATGACTGACCTCACTGTTTGCTTCAGGACAGTATGAAGGCATAGATGCCCATAATTAACTGTGCAGCAGCACTGATGCAACATGATCTCCATGCAGCTCAACCTGCTGACGTGTTAACCAAGGTAATTCTCACATTTCAAATGGCAGCTATGCAGCAGTTTGCTCCTTCAAAACACACAGTGCAGTTTATATCAATCCTAAGTTTGCAAAAGTAAAACAAATTAAAAAAAAAAAAAAACCNGAAAAACCCCCAACAACAACAAACAAAAAAAAGAAAAACCAACCACCAAAACAAAAAAAGAAAACCCCCCCACCAAATGAAAACCACTCCCTCATGGAGTGGATCCTCCACAATTCAGAGGCCTGGTCCTTGCATGTTTATTAAAACTGCTCAAATCTCCCATTTGTTTAATGTGAAATTTCTTCTATGTAAATTCTTTCAATACCACAGACCTTGCAGAAAACCAGTTCTAGGGCCTGCTAGAGATGTCAAACACAATCCTGCACACAAATACCCACTCCCTTTTCTTGAACTTAAGAACTTATTGTGTAAATGACACCCTGCTAAATCTACACCTTCCAGACAAATCAACTTACTCTGCTATGTTGGTGCATTGAACTATTAAACAAGACCTTTCCTTTCATCATCAAATTTGCTACTAGAGACTAATAAGTTTGTATATCTAGGCATATATGAAAGTGGATATTTGCTCTGCAAAAGGCAAGGCAGAGGGAGAAGAGGGGGAAAAGTATTACAAACTTTTCCTTCCCTACTCCTCTAATCTTACATTTCAATTCTCAAAGCTGCATTCACATGAAAGATGTGTTCTACCTCATAAATCTAGTAAAAAAAGTAAAGAAGCTAATGAAAAACTCAAGTTTTGGCCAAAAACTCAATTTTGACCAATTTATATTCCAGGAGATATGTTTTCCAACTCCATGCATGCAATTCAAAGAGGTGATCCTTTGAGCTAGAGAACAGTAGGGGCAGAACTTTTTAATAGTATAGGTGATGGGAAGGACTAGGAATAACTGGCACAAATTGGAAGAGGGGAGATTCAGGCTGGAGATGACATTCTTTCCTGTGAGTGTGATGAGACACTGGAAGAGGTTGAGGATGCCCCCTCAATCCCTATAGGTGTTTAAGGACAGGCTGGATGAGGCACTGAGCAACCTGGTCTAGTGGGATGTGTCCCTGCCCATGGCAGAGGGGTTGGAAATACATTATCTTTAATGTGCTACTAGCCACCAATTCTTAGACATGTGGTTCCGCAATCTGATTGTAAACTTCATTGGTATCAATATCCTAACACTGGAATAAGAGCTAACATCTCAACCATCTCTTGAACATACAGGTAACAATTGACTGGGCAGGAAATGCTTCACAAACAGCCACAGATCTCCTCCTCCATCCACAAAATGGCATATAACTTCATGCAACCTTGTCACAGCACACCTCATCTTTTGTAAGATTCCAAGATTCCCTTCCCAAGCTTGCCCTGCCATCAGGACTCTTCCCCGCTCTAAAGGCCCTCAGAAGGCTAGTGAATGCAGTGGCAGCATTACTTCTGCCTCCCTAGCCAGAAATAAATTAAAAAAAAACCAAATACAACAGAAGTGACAAGATGTTTTCATCCTCTCTCACAGTACTAACTTGAGCTCCCAGCTGCCTTCCACTGCTCTGCTTGGAGTTTTCTTTTTTTGGACTGTCAAGGATGGTATTTTCATTTGTTATTGTACAAGATGTGCTAGCAGTTGAACAATACCACAGTGTAGGCAAATAAAGCTAAAGTGTTTTCACTCACACATGCAACACAGACACCCAATGTCCAACACTTGAAGCTCTGAAATACTTATTTGGAAGACACAAATAAGATCTCTGGACTGCATTTTTAAAAAGTTTTCAAATTCTGCCTTACCAGCTAATACACTGAAAAAAACTTCAGAAACTATCTTTGCAGAGATTAGGAAGATTCCAGGTGTAAAGCAGTGAGAAAAATCAGCAGACCTAATGTAATTAGATTCTACTCAATTATTTTCCTGTGTGCTAGTACTAGCTTCAGAAGTTTTTCCCTTTTAAATGATCCACTTTTTATCTAGACAAGACAATCATCAAAGTAGCAAGCAGAAATTCTCAGACTACAATAGGGGGAGGGAGTGAACGTCTTCTTAGAAAAATACGTGAACATTCAGGATGAGATGCAGAAAAAGCATGTAAAGTAAAAGATCTGAAGTATAAATTGGAACAATTGGAGCAAGCAGTAATGGAAATCTAGAGTAATTTCCTATTGAAACAATGTGAAACATGAGAAATTATTGCTGCAAAAATAATGACCTTATTGAGGGAAAGCTTCTACCTGTTCATAATCAAAATGTATAGTAGAGGACATAAGAAGAGTGAAGAAAATCTGAGAGGTGCAAGACCAGAATATCTTTGGACCAGTCACAATGATTCTTTAACAATACTTTATCCCCCCAGACCAAGGGGGATACACTGGCCACAAAAGGGAAGAAAATTATAATGACATTAGTCATCCTCCACAACTATGCTCCCTTGTCACATAAGAGGTCCATTTCCTTTCAGAACTTAATACTTTCTGGCACACTTCAGCCACCACCTCCTCAACCTTCAGAGACCCAATCAAGATTCTTAAACTGCTGGAGCAATTCTATCTTTTCACAGCTTAGCTTTATTTAATTTCTCAAAGAGCATTAGAGCTACATTCTTCACAGCAATGAGTGCTAATTGCTGCCAGAGGGAAGTTCAGCCAGCTCTGGAAAAAAATTGAGGGCCAACATCACTATCAAAAGAAGAGGAAGCAGCTGAAACAGAGCCAGTGTAAAAGAAGCCCCTGTGAAAAGCCCTTGGTGTGTGGGTACATCTGCAACCCAAACAGAGAGCATATTACAGCTGGAATTTCAGCTGGGATAGCCTTCACAGAATGTCAGGGATTGGAAGGGACCCAGGGACCATCTAGTCCCATCCCCCTACTGGAGCAGGTACACCCAGATCAGGTCACACAGGAAGGTGTCCAGGCAGGGTTTGAACGTGCCCAGAGGAGACCCCACACAGAGGGGCAGCCTGTGCCACTCTCTCACCCTCACTGTGAAAAAGTTTTCTCCTATTCCTGTGGAACCTCCTGTGTTCCAGCTTGCACCCACTGCCCCTTGGTCCTATCATTGGAGGTCACTGAGAAAAGCCTGGCTCCATCCTCCTGACACTCACCCTTTACATATTTATAAACATGAATGAGGTCACCCCTCAGCCTCCTTTTCTACAAGCTAAAGAGCTCCCTCAGCCTTTCCTTAGAAGGAAGATGCTCCAACCCCTTCTCTGTGGCTCTGTGCTGGACTCTCTCCAGCAGTTCCCTGTCCTTCCCACAGCTAAGCCATGTGACTGGCATCACACAGACTTCTAATACTTGAGTTCCTTCAGAAGTAGATATAAGTAAATCAACTTGAATGGACTAATATTGCAAAGTCTTTTCTATCCTCCAAAGTCTGTGTTGTTACTGTAATGATAGTTTTCCAACATCAGCATGATTCCTACATTTTCCAGCTGACCCAGAGGAAAGCACAATAAAAACTCACAGGCTGTCAAACCTTAATGAGATCGAGATTGACCACACACTTGTGTGTACTGAGCTCCATGCAGTGAAAATTTCTGTGTTAAACAGAAATCTGTACTGCTGGTATTTAAGTATCAATGTAACACAGTAACTAAATCTATTCAAAACAAAATATAATGAGATGTTTATTTTCATGAATTACACTGATTCCAGTGAAAGCAGTAATTGTCTGCATAGTATTTTAAAGATAACTGGTGAAAAAAATTACTAATCAAAAGAACACATGCTGGAACCTCATGAATCTGTTCTCATCCTCATATGTCACTTGCCTGCAGCATGGATTCTGATGGCACAAAAGAAAGTGCAGGGCAAACAAAGAATGATTTTTATAAAGGAAAAATCCTCTCCAGAGCAGCTCACGTGGAGGACTTAATTAAAAGAATGGTTTCAATTTTATTTTGAATCGGGACTTCTTGAAAAAAACAAACAGTTGGACATTCCATTACGACTTAATTATTTAACTTTTCTACCACTCAGTAGTTTGCCATCAAGTATTTAGACAATTAAAGTCAGTGCAATTATGCAAAGTAGGCAGATGTATTTGTGCACCCAGATGAAGTGTTATGTTTTTCTGATGTAACAGATGTTATGACTCCTTCCAGAGCAATATAAAAAGAAAATGCTTCTAAAATATAATTTTTTGTTCCATCTCTCTGTACACTAGGAACAATCATCTTTATGACTCTTACTCACTGTTCCTTTTGTTACCTGTTGCAATGCTAGCTGCTAATGTAGATGCAATTTAATGGAGAGGAGATTTGAATATTTAGACCTCCACAGACCATAGTGGTATGTGAATTTGTTGGCAAGATGGTCACAGTCTCAAGGAGTAAGTTTGTTAGCAAGATCAGAGAAGCACTAGGACAAGTTTGTTATTAAGTTCAGTGAAGCACTGTCACAAGATCAAAAAAAAAAAAAGGCACTCTAAATGTCCAGCTCCAAACTGGAGTCACTGAAGTTTTTGTGGGTTTTTTGCTATTCAAACTATCCAAACTACCACCTTTGTCCAAGTGAAAGACTACAACAGGAGAGGTCATAGAGTAAACTTAAAATTTAGTGGGGAAAATATCTCAAAAATCCCAAAACTAAAAGTAAAGATGTAAGACTGAAAACACTCCACAAAATTCTGCAGTGGCTGGTTACATCTCACAATGTGCAGTATAAGCTGCTGGGGTACCTAGTAAAGTACTAAAAATACTGTAATGGCAACATATGATCAAAAAAACACACTTGAAAGCAACACAGCCTGGAGAGGGGTGCTAAAGATGTTCCAATGAAATAAATCAAAAGAAAAACACAAACAAACATACCTAAGTAACAAATTAAAGATGCTTTAACTAAGAACAAAGAATAATCACAAAGAAGCAGGTAAGAATTACCGAGTGAAAAAATTAATTCTGACCACTAATTAAGGTCAAATTTGAGGAATGAAAAAAGTCAAAGCAAACTGTCTTTGCAGGATAGCTCACACAGCAGGATAACTGTAAAGTGGTTCCTACTAACATTCCAGCAAAACAACATTAGAGGACATTACACACATGTTGGGAAGCCAAGTTCTCACAGAGTGAGAAAGGAAAGTAGGATGAGTGTAATTCACTTAATCCCTTGGGCAAATACACTACAAGAAGTCACTTAAAGCCATGTCATGCAAAATTTTTACATGCAAATTTACTGCACAGAGAAGACTGCTGAATAAATAACATTTCTGAACAACAAACTGTTTCCTCATTGTTGAAGAGGTCTTGCAACCCAACAAACATTCTTCAGACCTTGCTATGGTAACAGATGTTCTTCATTTGCTCTCCAATGCTCATCTATTAGAGCAAAAATGTAATATTATCCATCTCAAAAGGAGAGATTTGATCTCAGCTGGAACACAACAAATGTATTTTCCCTATCCTTATGAAACGAGGAGAAGAAATACACTTAACCTCTGTCCCCCATCCTCTAATTCAGGGAGTTAAAAGAAAAATCTTTGCTTGTGCGTTTTGAGACACCTACAGCTGATCTCCTAGAGAAGTAGCTGTTTCTGCAGTCAGGTAGAGAGATATGAGTGTTCACACTTCCCAAACCAGAAAGATTTCAAATCCAGCATTCAGAAATTAGAACAACTAAATGGGCAACTTCTTTTTAAAAGAGTCTATAGCTTGAGCTAAAACCACAGCTTGTAAGCAGGTAAATCTACAGATCAGGCTCAAATTCAGCACAGCCTTAAAAAGCAAGCAGCAGTTTCTCTGCAGTAAATCCTACAATTAATGTTCCTCTTCATTCACTTACAAGTCCATCAACAACCACCATCTTTCTTTCACACACTGCACTGGCTCAATTCATTCCCTGTGAATTCCTGAGGCTGTGCTTCCACAGCCAGGCACAAACATGGAATTGAAGTCCAATGCACAGCACAGCAGCACAGCTGGGTTAGACTGAGAGCTTACAAAGGTTTTGATTTCACAACTATTTTTATTAAGTTACTTTGTGTAAAGCCGATCCCAATTTTAATTAAATACATTTTAACTGAGACGTATGTCATTGCCTCCAAGTCTTCCTAACCATTCTGCAGATGCAGCAGCACCACCTCTCCTCCACCTGACAGCTCAACTTGGGGCTAATTCCTACAGCCTTAACTTTTAGTTCTTCACTTCTCTCTTCTGTTCCGCAATTTTCTTTTATTTTGTATCCATTGCCATTAATCCATTGCCACGAGCCTATGTAACATGACTAACCTTTCTTCCCCTACTGCCATCCCCCAATCAGGACTGTTATTTCATTGACATCTGAACTAGGATCTCATTTTTTCTCTGAGCCCTTTGCCAGAGAGATCCCCTACAATCACATTTCTCCTAACTGCACTCAGGTTACTCAGAAGCTTCACTCCCAGAGATAGCTGACTGCAACTCTGCAAAGTTTACAGCACTCTTCATTGTTTTAGAGTTGCTTTGTTTTAATTGCTGTCAAAACACAAACACTGAGAAATTTTATTGCCAAATCCAGGACTGCTTTTCAGAAGAAAAAGCAAGATCATTAGGTATTTTCAAGTCAAGACCCCAACCTGTTATTTTCCTTGATAGGGAAAATTAGCACTTTCTCAGCTACACAAGTGAGCTTGTCTGGACAAACTATCACTAATTTCTTTCACAAGGAAAGAAATTAAACAATGTGAAATTCATTAATTATAAATATATATTTGTAGACAAAGTATGTACAAAAAATCCTCTGTGAAACAAGAAGACTGTATCTTGCTAAATTATAATAAACCAAATTAAATTATGACCAGCAATTTCAACTAAAAATCTTTAAGTTATCTCTATGATCTTAAAAGTGATGATTCCTCCAAGTAAGATTTGTTAGTAAAGATTGGATGGGGGGGCTGAGTAGGTGGAAATAACCAGCTTTGCTCAGGAATGGTGTGCCACCAATAGAATGAAGATTAAAGCTGTTCTATGGAACTTAGGTCTCCTATTGAATCTTAGCAGTTCCATGAAATGAATTAATCCTGAAGCTGAGGGCAGATTTATCTAAGATCAAAGTCAATCAATTTAGTATCTCAGTTGTCAAGTTTTGTTTTCAGTATAGTTTCTTGGCTTTCTATATAGTTTTGGGGTTTTTTTTAATTTTTAAAGACTGAAGTAGAACTTACACTTATGTCTAAGTACAACTAAATCATAAGACTTGATTTTGAAGTTTTCAGATGATCCTAATTATATTCTGCATTTTTAAAAATAATACAACTAACTCCAGATGCTGTCCTCTACATTCCACCTTGTTTTTCTGAAGGTCATGTCGGAACCAAAGCAATGCATCTAACATCTTCCTATCAATATACACTATTACTTCATTACACTAGAGTTAAACTACCCAAAACTCATCAAACTACAAGTAAAACTGAAAAAATTTTCAACAGAAAGTACTTTAGAGCAGAACTACACAGTATTGTAATGCTGATAAGTCTGGAAACCAAGGCTTCAATACAAACAAAGCTTCAATACAGATCTTTAAATCCTAATACATTAAATATCTCAATACAACTTACATAAACTAAGATGTACATAAATATTTCTTTGGATGTGCATAGTCATTTTTTTTTCCATTAACAGGAACAGAACATACCAGATAAAATAAGCAGTTCAATAATTTCTGCATCTCCCAGATAGGCAGCAGCATGTAAAGGGGTCCTTTTCTCATTATCCTGTGGTAAGAGGGGGGAAAAAAGGTTTAATTTAAAATAAAAAAATATGGTTTAGCATTCTGTATGAGTTAAGAAAAAACACTGCATAAAAGTTCATCTCCCAAATAAGGTAACATTTTATATTTTACAAAACAGAATTACTCTAAAGATGTTAGCCACATTTACTAAGACAAACATGCTTCCCCCTAAGGAACTCCCTGACTTACACAGACTGACAAGGTGCTCATCATATCTGAAGATTACCTCACCAGGTAGAAATCATGATTTGCTTGTCTCTACAGGCAGGAATTCAAAATTGTCCTCCACAGTTAAAAAAGGTGCTCACTTTCACATGCAACCACTAGCAACAAATATTTACTTTGGAAAAGTTCATTTTCAGTAGTTATTTTTTAAATAGGAAATAGAAAAAAATGCTGGAGAAGGGGGAAAAATACTGAAATCCAAATTTCCACTGTTTTGTTTACTGTAGATAAGCAAAGAGAAGGTAGAAGTTCAATTTATTTTGTAAAAAATGCTCTCTGTAGGATGCAAGTAAGAGCCAGCCCTTCCAATTAGTTCAGGCTGATCTAATGTCCTTTTGAAGGTATCAGTACAAGGTTCAAAAGAAAGAAAACTTAACCATCCATGCCGAAAAGCCACCATGAGGTTCTCCCTGAGTCCAACCCTCCCCAGGCTGAACAACCCCAACTTCCCAGCCTGCCCTCGCAAGGGAGGTGCCCCAGCCCTCTGACCATCCCCCAAGGCCCTTCTCTGGACCCTCTCCAACAGCTCAATGTCCCTCTTATGTCATGAATACATCTCTCCATAGAGAGAATATTCACATGGGAATATAATCAAAAACTGCATTCCCCACTTAATATATAATTATCAAAATTTCCATCACATATGGCATAGTTTTTGGTGGTTTATTTGTTTTGGGGTGCTGTGTTTCTTTTTTTACCCTCAACAACAGAAGTCACATAAGTAACCAATCTGATGTAGCCAACCAGAATCTGCCAGGGTGGATGAGGCTCTGAGCAACCTGGTCTGGTGGGAGGTGTCTCTGCCCATGGCAGGGGGGTTGGAACCCAAACCATTCTGTGATTCCAATGAAATGGTGGAGAGGGGAGAGCTGTTTGTGCAAAAACATGCCCATCACTGAAGCCCAAAATATCCAAGGGTGGAATTCCTGCTAAATTCAAGCCATGCTTGTCCAAAACATCAGCCTCTACTAATGCAAACCATTGAGGCTGCTGAAACTGACAGGAACACAAAAATATCTCAAACCAAGCAATGTTTCCACCCCAGCACATTTCCAAGTGGTGTGGTTCCAGTCCCACAAACATTTCAGTTTTGCTTCCCTTAAGTGGGCAGTCTGAATATACTCAAAGCCCAGCTCTCAGTTGTGCAGCAGGGAGTACAAACTGGGATGGTATGTATGCAGGAGGTTAGTGGGGACTTCCCTGCCAGGGTACAGCCCTGCAGGGCTGCTCGTGGCTTGTCATCTGCTGGCTAAACTCCAGTCTGGTGTTTCAACAAACCCAAGCCCCAGGGTCTCTTATCGACCACAAATATGCTGAGGGTGCTTTGGCAGAAACCCTGCTGTCCCCTTCAAAGTTTCCCAGCAAGCAATTTTTGATGCTGCCAAACTTTTTTTTTTTTCCCCTTAATTTAACTTCTGTATGAGAAACTGTTTGGCTTAGTATTTTAAAAACTTGTTTTTCAGAACTTCTTACAAAAGCATAAATGCTGCATTCAGTGAGCCCTCACCAGTATGCAAGTCTTCGCTCCAATTAAAAGAAAATTCTGATTTTTGTTCCATCTGACGTCATACATTTTCATAGTGAACTATAAACAAATGAAATCTTAGAAAAAAGAAAATTTTGTATATAAAATTCAAATGTAAATTTTAAAAGCAATGCTACGCAGATCAAATACTCTAACAAAAAGAAATTTCACTTGCAAATACTAGCTACTGCATATAAAGATTATAAATCACACTAATCAAGCGTTCTGTTATAAGAAGCTACTTTGGAAGCAGTCATCTTGCAATATTCCATCTTACCAATATAAATCCTCACCTTAGTGTTGTTCCTTCGTAAACTTAGACTACACTAAAAGCAACACTGCATGAGAGAAGGGACAGAGTTGCACAGAATGAAAAAAAAAATCTAACACTGTTGGTACTATTTAATTCCAAATACTACAGTATTGCAGCAGTATTTGACAATGCAGTAAAGCAAGGTCTGGAGTAACCTTCATTTTCCTCCTCAGAAAACTGCAAGTCAAAAGGAACTACTACAGCCCTAAGCCAGCTGCAAGGTTAGTCAAGAAACACTTCACTATAACTGCATTAGGAAGGTTTCATGTAGTTAAAAGACATAACAAAGACATCTAAATTCCTAACTGGAATCTTACAAGCTTAATTGCAGATACCAGTCAATGGTGTCCACAAACTGAAAAGAAAGGCTCGGTTCTTAGGACAGCAAGTTCTCAGAATGACAGATCTGTACCACAGATCTCCAAACATCCTATTTAGCGTATTTAGAAGTGCCTTTGGATTGCACTGCATGAGAAACATACAATCCTTCCATGCACAGTAATTCCATTTCTCAGGCTTCTCAAACATTTCATCTACATAGGACTACGACAGAGAAAAACACAGAGGAGAAAGACTCAGATAAAACCAAATTTGGAATAAAACCACTGGGACAGTGGTCCTACAACAGGGGTAATTCTAACTCTGCTTCATTTTATCCTAAAAGGAGACTTCAACTGTTTTGCTGGTTATTTCATGGATCAAAACTTCTTCAACAGACAAATCTATGGCTAATTTAAACCCACAGCTCTCAAGTCACAGAATCACAGAATGACAGAATGACACGGGTTGGAAGGGACCTCAAGGATCATGTAGTTCCAAACCCCTTGTCTAGCAGGGCAACCAAACAAACACATTTACTAGATCAGGTTGCCCAGGGCCCTGTCCAACCTGGCCTTGAACACCTCCAAGGACGGGGCATCCACAACCTCCCTCCTCCTCTTTTAAAGCAGTATAATGTAACTTCCTGCCTAAGGCTCAATCTCACCAACTGATTTAGAACAGCACAACCCTTCCTTGCCTTGAGTTTTTGCATTTCAAGACTGCAGCAAAATGAACCATTACACATCTACTCAGCGGTCCATGACACCTGCCAAATTCCCCTGCTGTTCCTAGTTAAGACCTCCAGTATCACCTTAATAGTGCATAGTCTTTGACTTGATTTTAGATAGCAGTAATCAAAATTGTCACACTGTGGATTAAACCACTAAATCATTTACTGGTGAGTGCTGCTGTACCTTGTGAAGACCCTAAAAAAAAAAGATGGCAAGAATAGACATGGATACAGTATAAAATAAAAGGTTAAGTCAGAAGAGAACTACAAAGTGACCTGAAAAAGATATCACAAGGGCACCGTTATAAGAAAGACCAAGAGGTGATATAAGCACATGAATATCCTTTTAAGTGTACATGTTCCTTGAGAGCATAAACTCATAGTTTCCCAAATTGCCACCAAAAAATTTAAATAGTAATGCCACTCCATAACCAAGTAATTTTTAAAGCATGCACAGTGACACACCATACATTTAGGATATTAGAAATACTATTGATTCCCTCACTGAAAAAAGAGACACTAACTCTCCTCTCCAATATTTGATTTTCCAAATTAAAATTAAAATCCCAGCAACTACAAATGGACAAATAACAAACCTGTTGAGGTTCTGCATCTTGGCACATCTCAGAACCTCGGCAGAACTTGGGTTTGGCTGAACATGCAACAGAGAGAGGAACTCGCACTGTGTGGTATTAAAAACTGCCATTCAACATACTATTCTGATTGTCACCAACAGCAGTGATAAGAAGCCAAGAAATTTGGCCATAAAAACTTATGAGCTAAATCCACATTTTCACTATGAGAGATGAGTATGAAAAACTGAATGAATATTGGTCAGGAAACCTTCTTCACTGGGACAATAACATATCTGCCATGGTAAGAATTTTAGGGGGGAGAAAATAGTGATTAAAAAAATCCACAGACATTCTAAATTGCAGCTTTAGAGTGATCAACAGTGACCAATTGTCTCTTCTTTTTCTGGCTATCAGAACATCGCAGGCAATGACTTTCTTCCCTAACATGAAACCTGGAGTGTATTTGAAGTTATACGGAAAAAAGGTCTAATATTTGAGTTTTATCTTTACCTAGAGGAAAGCAAAGGAGACTCTGCCTGTCACATTCCATTCCACATTACAATGACACAAAGATAAATGTAATTTCCCCAGCAAGAAGAAGGCAGGGAGTATTCATATTGCCTGGCTTTGCTGTCCGAACATACCTGGCAATCCCAAAAGTATCCTGATTTGACCTTAAGCCTCCAGGCATTTTTAAATGGAATTTCTGTGGTAGAATTTGAAGTTCAAGTTCACAGAACAGCACTAAAATCCATGGAAATTAATTTCTTTCCCATTTTGTTAATGATTATTTGATTCTATTCAAAATAACAAAGAGAACTGGTAAAGATTTCTATACATACTGAACCATTACATATACACAAAATGACACCATCATTTATACCAAATAAAAAGGAAATTGAAAAATAGGTTCTTTTCTAAAATTTCTGAACATTAGGAGCAATCTGGTGTGAAATCATTAAAACTAAGTTGGCACAGAATAAATCCCAAGTGTTAATGTACATTGTAGTGGCATATTATATAGGAATATTCACTTGCATTGAATAACCTCTTAAAGAAAAAACAAGTCGCATCTTTCTATTATTTCTGGTTTTAAATCATACCTGGAAACAACTTTAAAAAAATTTGCCTAAATAATACCAAGAATTCAAGTTACACAAGAAGGGGATGGGAGAAAATGTGCTGTTTCAACTTTCATAGAATCATAGAATAGTTTGGGTTGGAAGTGACCTTAAAGATAATCGAGTTCCAACCCCCCTGCCATAGGCAGAGACACCTCCCACTACATCAGGCTGCCCAGTGCCTTGTCCAGCCTGGCCTTAAATACCCCCAGAGAGGGGGCATCCGCAACCTCTCTGAGCAACCTGTTCCAGCGTTTCACTACCCTCACAGGAAAACCTCTTTCTCACCTCCAGCCTAAAGTTCCCCTCTTCCAATTTACATCCATTACTTCTAATCCTGCCATCACATATCCTATTAGAAAGGCCTATCCCTGCCTTTCTGTAGCCCCCTTCAGGTATTGAGAAGCTACTCTGAGGTCTGCCCTGAGCCTTCTCTTCTCCAGGCTGAACAACCTCCACTCCTTCAGCCTGTCCTCAGAAGGGAGGTGCTCCAGCATCATCTCCGTGGTCCCCCTCTGGACCCTCTCCAATATCTCTGTTCTCTGGCTGCATTTTATTACAAGTTCAAAAGCAAACAGGATGGAGAATTAGTCCTACCATTAAGCTGAGATTTTAAATATATATGTGTTTCCTATATACAAAAAACATTTTCATACACCTCATGCAAAAGAAAACTTTATCAAGCCAAAGGCACTAACTATTTAAAACACCTCCACCTAATGACAAAAGCTCTCTCCATTTCTTATTAGATGTTACCACAAATTCTTCAATAAACAGTTAGTGGTGGGAGCATCTGAAGGCAAACCCAGCTTGTTTAATTGCTTATGCCCAGCCTGACTTCACCTGCTGCTCATGAGATCCAACTACCTACCATTTCCCAACATGGGATTTCTCAGACTCTGCTCCAGCATCTGAAGCTGCCCAGCAGATCCTGCTGTGCCAGGTAAAAGCCTGTGTTTCTCAGCACTGTTATACTAGAGGGATTCTCATTATTCATATTTCTGTATAAAAGAACATTTTATTTCCACCCCAACATCCTACAGCATTTCCAAGGACTATTCTCCCTGTCCATTTATTATGTGCTTACTGTAATTAGCATTTGATAAGCTAACAGATTTTAAAATACATCATACACACACGTGCATGACTGTCTTTTCTATATACAGTTCTTGTTTGCAGGAAAACTCACTGCTTAATCCAAATGATGAAACTGAATTCAAATAAACTAGTACTAAAATCAAAAGCTGTAGCTCATCCAATGTTTCCATACTTACCAACACCTGCAATTTTACATCCAAATTTCCTACACTTGTAAGTGGAAATTAAAAAGAGATTACAGAGAAAATTCAACCAAGCAGAAAAGCCTGTCTAATGGGAAAAAAAAAATCCCCACAACTCCAAAGCTCAACAGAACTTGGAATAGATAAATCATGTGGAAAATTAGCAAGCTATTTTAAAACAATTTTACTATAGATCTGATTAACAAAAACTAAAGCTGTAAGTCTTGAGAATCACAGTAGCTACAGCTAGCACATAATAGAAGATGGAAAACTACACTTTCCTCATTCTAAGTCTCTCTGAGAATAAAAGGGGAAAATCAAGAAATATTTCTAAATACTTTTGATGTATTAATAAAGTCACAATTTAGCACTTACTCCTTCTTAGCTATGATTAGCAATTCAAGATACCACATTTTTTGAGAGAGGGTGTTAATATTTAAGATTGTTTTAAATAGGTGTGAAGTAAGCAGTTCTGCACGACATTAGTACTACTACTCATTTGCATCATCAGTCTAGATAGTGCAAGCTGCAACAATCACACTGTCTTTTATTAAGAGCTCATCTTGGAAATTAGCTAAAGATTATATAAAAAAAGGGGGGAACTGATTCTTTAAAGAGAAAAACAAAAAAAAAAACCCACAACAAAAACCAAACAGATGCCAGATGGAACGATCACAAGTTCTAAAGGATAAGTTCATACCCAGACCTATTAAGACAGGAACTAAAACACAAATTGTGCTCTTCAGAGTATTTCAGCATTTTCAGGAATTTAAAAAAAACCTCTTCCTTTACATTCCAATCAGCAAACTCCAAATCAAGAGTTCTGCCTGCATAGTCTGTCCTGCCGTGAAACATACTCAGATGCTGCTCCACAGCACCAAATACAATAGTGCATGTTTTTGTTGCCAGCTCCAGATGCCAACAAAACTAGTCCCTCATGCAAATAGTCTACACTGCCTGCAGGAACGTGACAAAACAGTTACCAACACTGGGCCTGATGTATCCCTGTGACAAACAAACCAGTTAGCAAACTCATCATCTCTCACCTCTTCACAAAAGCAACTTCATGAGTTAACAGTTCTCCACAACTCCCTCTGAACCTCTGCTACATGACGCTAGAATCTAAAATCGAGCCCTCGACATAAGAGGTACATGCAGCTCCAGAGGTGGGCCATGAAGACATTCAAAAGGCTGGACCATCTCCCACTGAGGACAGGCTGAAGGAGCTGGGGTTGTTCAGCCTGGAGAAGAGAAGGATCAGGGGGGACCTTCAAGAGTAGCTTCTCAGTATCTGAAGGGGGCTACAGAACGGCTGAAGTAGGATAATGTAATAGGATATGTGATGGCAGGGGTCATGGATGCAAATTGGAAGAGGGGAGAGTCAGGCTGGAGATAAGAAAGAAATTCCTTACTGCGAGGGTGGTGAGACACTGGAACAGGTTGAGAGGTTGTGGATGCCCCCTCAATCCCTGGAGGTGTTTAAGGCCAGGCTGGATGAGGCATTGAGCAACCTGATCTAGTGGGAGGTGTCCCTGCCCATGGCAGGGGTGTTGGAACTAGATTATCTTTAAGGTCCCTCCCAACCCAAAGCATGCTATGATCTAAAGAGCCACATGGTGGCTTTTCTCTGATTGCCAGCAGCTGTATCTAGTAACAGGTGATGCTGTAAAAGAATTTGCCTTAAAATTATTTCCCAGGAAGTGTACCTTGGGCAGAGCAAACCACAATCCATCACAACTCTCCTCATTAATAGTCTCACTACCCCTGAAGTGAGTAGTATTGTACTACAGTGGGGATACACCTGACTTCCTACCTATCCCTTTTATCAGGCCAACACAGATTTCTGCATAAAGAGTAAAAAGCGTTGACAGGTTTTTTTTCCCCGAACTGCTTCCTAGGACAGGCAAAGAACCACCCTGAACCTCACTCAAAAGCACAAAAACGTGACACTGCAGATCAACTACCTCTATTCCAAAAGCATCATAGATTAACTTGCTCCAGGATATATTTTACAGGTCTCACTACCAGCAGATTCTTACGCCAATATGACAACTTAGCAAAGGTATTAGTAACAAAAGGCTTAACTCAAACTCTTTATACATGGCAATCAATGCAGAAAGAGGCTTTTAGGGGCACAGATATCTCAAATGAAATTGAATTGTCTGTAGTTGCATACATGCACAACTTTTTAATCACAAACTAGTAAATTTCTAAAGATTATTTTTCATTCATTACACACTGTTCTCTTTTATTTTTTTTCTATGCAAAGCCATGATATTTACTAAAGTGAGTTTCTTTGCATTAGGAGATATTTCAATGTAATTGCTGCATTAGAAAGCAATTACAGTTTTCCACATAACATATATACAAATTCTTTTTCTGTATGAAATAGGCACAGAATTTATTTGTACTATCAGAACAATGAATGCTACTGAATTTAATAAGACATTCTATATTTCAGGCAAATAATCCAGTCTTTCCTATTCTACATTTCTTTATCAAGTCTCCAGGAAAGAAAGTTAAACCAAAGTTCAACCCACAAAGTTTTTTGTAGAGAAAAAAGGCAAGAGATCATACATTCATCATCTGTTTTTTCTATTTAACCTCCTTTAGGACACTGATGATCAATACAAGCATCACCAAAAAAATTCCTTTGTTTTTAAACTATGTTTTAACATTCATTAACAATTCCTAAATTAGTAAGATATTTAAGACCCTCAATAATCCAGTCCTCCGGGTACAAAGACACAAGGTTGTATGAGAAGTCCTGTAATTGTCACTAGACTTTTGTTTGTCTTTCAGTATATGCAAAGTAAAATAAATTTTAAAATAAGCAGGAATTCAAACAAGATGTCATATATTCCTCTATAATGACACAAAAAAGAGGTTATGCAAATCCATATATGGCAAGACTGGGAAGGGAGCCCACACCTCTACTGACAACAGTCATTCACACAGCAACTCAACAGCTTGAAAAACCAAGTCCCATACAAACACTCTGCTCTCCTTTTTGTATGCAGTCCTTTGGTGCTACTAGATCACACCCCACTGTCAGTCCCAGCAGCAAAATTTGGGATTGATGTGCTCCAGTTCATCGCTATCTACTACAGGTTAGGAGAGAGAGAGAAGAAAACATGGTTTGGTTCTATGGTCTTGTTCTGTTTTCATTTCCCTTCTGCTCAAAACAGGTGCACAAGTAAGCTTTTATTTTATTTTACAGTTACTTTCTATAGTAAAGTGCCATTTAATTAAGAGCTGTGCTGGACAGCCAACACTCCAGAACAGATATCATATAGAGATATACTTAACTCCTGCAGTCCTCCATACAGTACATGCTATTTCATTCTCCCAGCTTACATTTTTATGCATTGAAAAAAAACCCACATAACTCAAACAGAAAACAGCTTCTAAATATGTTTCATAGTTTCAATCTACATTAATCTTTCCAAGTACAATGAGCAGTAAGATAAAGGCGTTAAATGGGCAAATCAGTTATCAGACATGTCAACACTGCTGTTTTAAAACAGGAGCAGTGAGCACTTTATAATTTCAGGAAGGGTATGTATGATTTTGGGACACCTCCAAAAATTGGGAGCACTTGTTTGGCTTCAGGGTAAGAAGAGCAAGGAGCACACTGACAGCAGTTCCAGGGAGGATCACATGTTTATCCCCTCTGCTAAGATAAAGTGCAATCAAGGTTATAAAAACTACATATTCAGTTACCTGAAGTAACCCTTTTCATAGCACAAAATATTATCCCAATATTATCCAGGAGGAGGATAAATTATTCTGATTTTAGGGGAAAAAAAAAAAAAAAAATCACTTCAATAGCCAGATTTACAGCCTTTCAGTCATTTTTAGGCAGTGAGCTGGTATCCCCTTCATAAAAGTGTATTCTTTCAAACTGAACAGTGTTACAAACAAAAATGACAATTTGCAACAGCAACAGAGCTCCAAACCTGAAAAGACAAACAAATGGTTTATAAAAGGCAATGCTGAAATAATTTAGTTTGTTAAAACTAACTGCTGAAGAGGAGGTGAAATTCAATCCAGCTATATTAATCTAAATTGGTAAGAGCAAGAAATGTTGAAGATCCCATTAATTGTTAAAGAGATACTAAATGCATCAGATTATTTTCTTTACTATCAAGTCTCCAAAGCTCAAGATAACAGCAAGAGAGAATATTTTTTTAGACGTATAATATACACACAGAGCACAGTAAGAGCTGCGTGCTTCCAATTTGCTGAGAAGACAAGTCTTTTTGAACCTCTCTTTACCCACTCAATTTGATTTTTCTTCACAGGAGAATGAAATACAAGATAAAATTCATAAATCTAGGCGGAGCCTGTGATTCAAGGAGACTGGCATGACATGCACAGAGAACAATCTTCTTTGTGAAAAAGCCCTTTTGCTATCAGAACAATCTTACAGTCACATGCAGCAACTCGTGTTATGAAAGGCCACCCATCTCAGAATATTTAACAGAACACTATGGTAGAAGACATCTGTTTTAGGAAACGCAGCCCAACCTCGGTGCAATCTTTAGATGTTACCAGTTATCACAGCTTAGCTTTGGGAAGCCAAATACAGAATCTCTTACTTACTGTATTAAGCTGAATGTATAAGATAACACACATCACAAAGTAATAAGGTAAATAAATCTAGATGGTAACACGAGAAAAAAAAACAAAACAAAAAAACCCCAAACCCACAAATCACATTTCATTAAGACACTAACAGTCTTCCTAGATTGAATGTCACTGTCTCAGAGACCTACAATAGCTCTAACTTCAGTTAATTTCTGGGCAATACTAATTGTGAGTCTCTGTCAAGTCTTCAATTACAGCATTCAGCCCTTACTCCAGGGAAGGGAGGAAGGAAGTAATCTCAGCTATTAGAATACAAACTGCTAAATAATTAGTTGCTCTTGAGAGGAGGGAGAGGACTCTGCAGAGGTACTGGAGGGAATGACTCTGGAATTCAAACAACTGTACTGAAGCGCTTGGACGGCAAAACGGAAAAAAATCCTACACATGAACTGGCCTAATACAATCTACAATGGTCAAAGAAGTTTATTATAATACTTCTCTTTATTAGGAAATACAAATAACAGCTTCATTTTTCTTCATATTTTCACTCCTTCTGTCCACACCAATTTATAACACAGATATGGGGGGACAACTCTGAATCTAGACCATGTAGGAGCATATTATCTCCAACCAAGAACAGAAAGCAAATGAAAAACCCAAGGACAAGAGCAAAACACACAGAAGAAAATAAACTAAGCTGTTCACTTAATTTCTGCCAAACAATGGGAGAATTTATATGCTTGTTTAGCCTCAGTGTTTTAAGGGATAAGTGTGAATGTGAGAATAAACACTGCAGTAAAACTAGGACTGCCATGGAAGAAAGAACTGGTCATGTGTGATAAGCATTTGCCTATGCTGAAGAAGATGGCTGTGATAAAACTTATTTGTTCTGCATGGCTTCTTAATATACACTGGGTGTTACTAGCTTAAGATGCATAAACATTCTGCTAAAGAGAAAATTACATGTCTTGGAGTAAAAAAATTAAAATGTAACCTGCAATAAATCCCTGGATTTTGAGTATTCTGCCTACAGTATTTTTCTTCGCTGTTAACTACCTGCCAGTCTAAAGTTACTCTCTTCAAGGATTCTGGAGTAACAATTAGTTGCTTTCCCATTTAACCACATCTGTTGGCTCTATACTTAATAGCAACTGTTTGACAGATTTGATATAGAACAAAACCAAAGCACTATCACACACGTACTGAAACCTAGCAGACATTTTCATAACAGCCAAAAAAGAAAAAGACTAACTTAACTTTGTTTACAGGCATCACAGCTAGGAATGCTAAGCCTGACATATGGCAAAATAGAAGTGAAAATATAGAGACTAATCAGCTTTTAAAAATAAAAAAGGCAATGTGACCAGAGTGTATGCCTGAAGAGGTTGAAGGATGCACATCAAACGGTCTTCTAACTACACAGGAGATTAAGTCCTTTGATGGTAATCCATCATACCATCTTAAGTACATGCATAACTACTGAAAAAGGAGAGGAAAAATAGTCCAGCCTTATCAAAAAGAATTTCAGTTTAGACAGTGAGTTTACTTATTCAGGGTCCTACTCAAGCTCTTTGTAACAATAGAAGGGCTCCCTTATTCTTCAGCTGGCATCCATCAGACACAAATTCTGTAGGAAAACTTAAATGTCAAAATACACAGCCAAACTAAATATTTGCTTTTGGTTTACATCTTTCAAGACGAAAGTGTAAACAGTTGCCATGATCTTACACCAGACACTATGTAACATCTAAACGCTAGCATTTGCTTTTTAGTGAACTCTTGCTCTGATACATTTGTAGGAGAAAAAGCTACATAAATTTTTAGTGACAAGCGCTCAATTTATGTCTCCTTTAATAATCAAAACACTTTAACCAATGTGAAGAGTGTATGCTGTATTACCTGATGTCAAACACATCAGAACTTTAATAGAAAGTAAATACAGTAACTGCATGCTGTTCATATCTTGAATTTCATTCAATAGAACTAACACAATTACATTTCAGTACAATTTTTAAAAGTCTGAAGTGTCTGGGTTCACAGCACTGCAAATAGGACATATAAACAGAATTTCTCATTTTTATTTATTAATACAATCATTAAGTTTCCCTTTAAAAAATACACTATTCAACCTACCTTCTAAAATCCAGACTATTTTGTTAAAACTGTCTAATGTATCCTGTATGCTCTATTTAAGGAGAATGAGAGTCTACATGGCAACACACATCTAAAGTCTGATGCAACTATGTAAACTAACTTGTTACCCAAGAACTGCAGAACTAAGGTTTGATAGGAATATAGAACTAGGTCCTAATCTACAAAGCTACCCACCTTCCTCCCAGTATTAAGTGCACATATAGGCTTTACTCATCCTGTTACATAAAAGCAATTAAGTGCATAGCTCATGAATTAGCAAAGTTTTACAGAGATTAGTACAGTAGAAAGCTGTATCAAGACCAAATAAATTTAAAGCTAATGATATTTGATTTACCTGAAAATTAACATCTTCTTTCTTAAATATCAGTGCTCGAACTTCATCAGGATCTCCATTAAATATAGCTTGAACCAACGGTGGCTGAAATGAAGAAAAGACATCTCAGAATATAATTCCATTTTAGATTTTAGTGATTCACACATGGGTTTTTTAATACATAACACAAGATGCTGACAAAATAAAAGACCCTAGGCAGTGAAGGAAAGAAGTGAGGAATAGTACTTAGAATTGCAGAAATTTCAAGTTTTAAAAACTTAAAACATGGGAACATGCTCTGATTCAATGCTAAAAAAAAAGGCTCAGAAGACAAGCTTGTTATAGCTGTAAGAACTCCTCATAGCAAAATTTGGGCTGTTCTTACCAGCTGCAAATACTATACAATATAAGCAAATAAACCCCTTTGATACTAGCAAGTGACTAAAGCTACTACAAGTTTTTCCACTTGCTTAGACAAAGTGGGAAAGTGAAGTGCATCAGATAAGTATGGTAACAAATTCACACTCACACACATCCATTACTAAATATAGCAGGATTTTCTAGCAAGTAGGAAAAACTGCTGAGGTATACCAGTGATATTTTAGTTAGTCTCTTGACAAAATAAAATAATTTAAAGCATTAAAAGCATAGTTCCCACTGCTGATCATTTACAGAAAGTGGTGACTTGAATCTGTTACCTGAAGATTATGAATTTTGCTTTTAGCTTAGAACTGCTCTTGCTAGATGTACGCTACATGCTCAAACTAAACATAGCAATAGGATGATTACATCAGTTTCTAAAGCAGTACTGCATAAATGTACCACTAAGGAATGAGAAGTTGGGGGGAGGGGGGAGAAACCACTTACTTCAAACACAGTTTAACCAAGCCCTCTAAAAACCCTCTGCTATTATACAAGAGTTGAGATCTGTTATTGCTGCACTGAAAATAAAGCCACATGAAAAAGAAGGAGTCCTTGCAAATATCAATACCACAACTAAGTTTCAGCTTTTTGCAGTACAGGCAGTTTTTATCACCTTGTCTTTTTTCAAGATCATACCTATTCATTAGGAAAATTAGGACTGGTATTTGCAACAGTACTACAAGCAGGAAATATGCCAACAAACAACACGCCTTACCAGCACGTTCCCAGAGGGTGATGGACACAAAGATATATTTTCCTGAGGTAATTGGGAAATAAATGTGGGAGAATCATCTTCCACCTCCTCCAAAACAACAATACAGACTCGACTCATTTGACCCGTTTGAGGAAGCAAAAGCAAACAAAAAAATGCCAGCAATGGTATTTTTTGAACCAGCCTGTAGGTATTTCAAGCAGAAATACTTCAACCTGTTTCACACACTCTCACAAACTTCGGAGGGCCACTGCTCCTGTATTAGCATGTAAAAAAGAACATTTTAATCCCCCGTTACAATCCATTTTTCATACATAAACACTCCGAGATGTTCCGGAAAATCCTGGAGAGAAAAAAAAAGAACATTGTTCTTTTTAAAATTAAAATGCCCTAGGCATCAAAACCCCAATAATGAGACTGGGGAACAACTGATAAAAATATCCTAGGATCCAGTTCCATCCGAAGAGCACTCTCTGTCGCACACAGTTGTCCTTTCACAAGTTAATTTGTCTTTGTTAACGTCACAACTTCCACCAGTGTTCTCCTATCCCCACAGCAAGATCATTGTTCCAGAAGACCCGGCACCATCCTGCCGAGGACAGAAGGACGAACAATCGCACCCAGAGCAACAGCCAGAGCTTATACCCACAACTCCTGCAAGGGCAGTTTTAAATCAGCCGGCGCAGGCTTTCAGCTGCCTGAAAGGAAACGTGCCTTCCCATCATCCTGACATCCTACAGCTCTCTTTCCTGGTTGCAAAAATCAGTCCAACACCAAAAATGCATCTCGTTCCCAGCAGTAACTCAGGACCTTGCTCGGAGGAAAATTATTCTTTCCCATGCAAGGAGAATATCTGCAACGTACAGCGTGGCTGCAGTACATTTACATGCGATGAGTCAGACCACAGGGACAATAAACTCCTTCAATAATATCACCAGTGGAATCCAGGCCCTCCCACCCCACCAAACCACAGCAAGGCAGACGGTGTCACTCCATCAGGGACACAAGCAACGCAGAGCCATTCATTTTTTCCTTCACCGGGCTCTGGCTCCTCCAGCAGGCAAGGCGTCAGGCAGAAATAGAGCTGAAGGAGAATGCTTCAGCAAAACAAGCTTGCTACTGCACAAAAAAGCTCCAATTACTGCCCTAGACTTCTGAAAAAGCACTTCGGCGCTCAAGTGCTTCTTTTGATCACCACATGAATGCAGCTCCCATGATAGCCTTCATTCAGATCGAGTGGGAGGAAGAAAAAATAGAAAAAAATTAAAGAAAATCAAACTCCGTACATCTTCTCCAAGCCAACTTCTCGATCCGAACAGCTGTCACTGTGCCAACCTGATTATCCTCTTCAGCCAGAGCTGCTCATCCCCTGATTTTTTTATTTTTCCCCTTACTCCCCCTAAGGAATGAAGTTATACAATCAGCAGCCTGGCTCAGTGGGAAAAAGTGCAGTAGGACGAGGAGAAGGCAGTAGGAGCAGAGAAGGAGCAGGCAGGGTGCCACAGCAGCCTTCCCCTCCTTCACTGCAGCCTGGCCAGCAGCCACTGCAGCCCGCCGGGATGAAATGCCCCGTAATGCTCACATGTCACACTGAGCAGAGAATTCAGACATCGCAACTTCCTCCGGCACACAGGGAAAAAAAAAAAAAAGCAGCACCATTTTTTGGGGGCGGGGGTAGTCCCAGCGGTTAACGCCTGTGCTAGTTCTGCGAGTGACGTTGAAAAGCGTAAAATATCATATAACTGAAGAAAGAGCGACCGCTTTAATATTTTCCACTAAAACCCACAAAGAAATCTGGTTGTGCTGGCTCTGCTGAATAACAATTTGGGCAGTAAACAATTCCAGTGTATTAACCACTTTCATATGGCACTGGCCAGAGCAGCAAAGCAAGTCCTTCCTTGACTCACTGAACACGAGAATGTCCCCACATAAATATTCTGAAAATTAAATGGAAGTAAAATCTCTCTTAAAGTTGACTGTTAGAAAGCCAGCTATTACGGCCACCCTATTTGTTTTTGCAGCTAGTACAGACACATTCTCAGCTTGGAAAAACTGCCTTGTCTTTTAGATGTAACAGTAATATTCTAATAACATAGAATAGTTTGGGTTGGAAGGGACCTTAAAGATCATCTAGTTCCAACCCCCTTTCCATGGAAAGAGACACTCCCACTACACCAGGTTGGTCAGTGCCTCATCCAGCCTGGCCTTAGACATCTCCAGGGATTGAGGGGGCATCCACAGCCTCCCTGGGCAGGCTGTTCACTGTAAAGAATCCCTCTAGCAATATAACATAATAATTTAAAGCCCTACATACTGCCGAACAGATATTTCATCTTGAATCCTACTAAACAGTGCTGGTTTGTGGGTGTATTATGTAAATGGCTTCTGTCAGAATTGCTGGATAAGCTTCACTATTACAAGAGAGGGTTTTTGCTGCTGCTGTGCAGTGTGTAAGCACTTCTTGTGTCCTTCAGTGGTGGGTTAAGTTCACCATTGACAAATTCTGATCAAGTTTCCAGCCCTTTGATGAAGCACTTCTGCTCAGGTTTCCCATAAGAAGCCAGGCAGAAAAAGAGACTGGTTTAAGAGGTGTATTAAGAGGTTTGGATATTTATAAGCATGCTGAATTCCCACCTTCAAGGGCCACAGGCAGGAAAAGCTCACATCACCACCATTTAAATAATGCCTATGGCAGCTTCACTGCAATGCAATAAATTGCTTACCATGCTGCCAGTGACACTTTCTGCAGGTGAAAGTTCTATAAGTGCAACAGAAAACCTCCTGGTAGGGCTCCCTGGGCTGGGGACTGCTGGCTTGGCAAAATTATGAACCAGCTTCTGATTCACCATGAAGTTTCAGTTACGATTCAGATTTCCCAAATATTCTTAATTTAGGCATGTGATTAACAAACATCTTTATAAATGTATCCTGTTCATTATACAGAGTCCAGTTGTTTTGGAATATCATGATTTTGGTCTTAATTATGACAAAGCAATGGTTTGTACACTGTGTTGCCTTGTTATAGTATTTCAACTATTTATTCAAAAGAAACAACACAGATCCAAACGAATATCTATGAAAACTCAAGTTATCTTCTTGGCCACAGGAGAACCAGGTTAACTAGAAACATAGAATAATTTGGGTTGGGAAGGGAACTTAAAGATAATCTAGCTCCAACCCCACTGCCATGGACAGGGACACCTCCCACTACACCAGGTTGCTCAGTGCCTCATCCAGCCTGGCCTTAAACACCCCCAGGGATTGAGGGGGCATCCACAGCCTCTCTGGGCAACCTCTTCCAGTGTCTCACCACCCTCACATTAATTAATTTCTTTCTTGTATCCAGCCTAAATCTCCTCTCTTCCAATTTGCACCCATTATACTTAGTCCTTCCATCATATATCCTACATCCTCAAGACTCATCTGGTGCAACACTCTGCTAAGATACATAGCAACCACAACTTAGAAAACATTTTGGGCTTTATTTGTGAGAACTTCCTTAGCATATAAACACTGGAGTTTGCTCACATAACATTCGTTTGGAAAAAATATTAATTAAAAATCAGATTAAGTCAACAGGCAAGGTACACTGACAAAACACAAACTTGGGTATCATACTATATACACACACTTGGTATCCCAGCCAAGCCCTTATGTTCAGTGCAAATGAACATCTTTTGAGAGCCACTAAGTTCATATAGTAGGGACATGTTGCTACACAGACATAATGTCCAGTTTCATTGACACTGTCTGAAAGTGGTCTTTTTTTTGAACTTTGCAATTAATGCTCCAAAGTATCCTTTAAAAATTCAGCTAGAAACTCAATGGTTATCATAAAATGTGCAGGACTTCAAATGTATTTTGCTGTTAAAATTCAGAGTATTTTAATCTACTCTGATAATTGATAGTCTAGAAATCTCACCTCAAAATAAACTAATGCAAACTATTTCCAAAAGGGTTAATGTATTACATCTTGCATAACAGTACATATAATGGAATGGTGGCATTACTACAGTCAGAGTTAAAAGCCAATATGTCACAGTTTGCATTATAAAAATAACCAACACAACTAAGTCAATATTATATTGATCTTGTTAGCAATCTAAACCATGGAACTAACCAGACCAAAAAAAAAGCCCACTACATACTCATACATACAAGGAAAGAATGTGTGTGTGTTATTTCCACAACCAAAAGACAATACAATTCTAGAAACATTTATCATAGAATGCATTGAGGTGGAATGCCATCTAGTCCAACCCCTGCAGTGACAGGGACATCCTGCACCAGATGATGTTGCTCAGAGCCTCAGCAAGCCTGGCCTTGGATGTCTCCATTCTTGCTGGAGCCTCCACCACCTCTCTGGGCAACCTCTTCCAGCACTTCATCACCCTCACCACTTCTTCCCAATATCTCATCCAAACCTATCCTACTCTCATTTAAACCACTGCCCCTCATCCTATTGCTCCATGCCCTGGCAAACAGCTCCTCCTCAGCTTTGCTGTAGCCCCTCCAGGTACTTTTGCTTACAACAAACCAACACTCTGAGAGTTACTTAAAAGAAAACTCTTCATCCCTCCCCCACCCCTCCCCCTTCAACTCAATGTACTGGCTTCAGCACTATGCAAACACCATACCTAATAATCTTTCAGCTTCAAAAATAAATAGTTCAAGGTATCCTCTCATTCACAAAACACAGGTTTCCAATGCTGCCTAACAGCTGTTTTGAAAGCTAAAAGCTGAAGTTCACAGTTCTATTGAAAGAATTCAAAGTAAGCTTTCATTTTTAAAGCAGATTATCTAGGCTAGCAAATTTCAACAAGGGAGAAGAGATAACAGAGACAATTAAGTCAGAGTAAATTCAAGGGGATTAATTTAAGACTCATTTCACCAAACTTATTCAGCAGTTATAAAGGATCTTTGGAAAGGTATGAAGAAAGGCAGCTACATCTCTCCAAAAAATTCTTCACCGCTTATCTTAACAAAACTTAGTAAGACAGCAAGTCACTGTCATTCATCTTCTCCACATGATCACTTACTTCCCCTAAGCAAACCTCTTGAACTAGGAGCAGGAAAAGTCAAAACCAGCCTAACTTTAAAAAAAAAAAACAAAACCTCCGTGTCTACTGGTGTCTGAAGGGTGATCTGACTGAGATCCTTCAAACTGTCTAATCGTTAGCAAAGTAATATCTCCATACTGTTGATATGATGTTTTTCAAGTAAAAAAGTAGTGTTTTAATTTTCAAACTACACTTGTCTTTAAGTAAATCAACTTTCTAAGACCCCTTCATGGGTGCATATGAACAGGATACATTACCAGAATGCAACCTGACAGCAGCCATGTCTACACCAGACAGAAAAATCATAAACTCTGAAACTCTAAATCAGCTAAAAATACCAACCTACAAATCTACCCTTTTCTCTAGGAACTGATGAGCTGCTGATGCCACCAAAAACCTCTCTGAATCACATTCTGTATCAATGAATCTATTAAATAAAGATTTCTCTCCTGCCCATCAGCATTTACCAAAGATTCTTTTGGGGCTGAGATTGATCCAACTGGTTTCCTTTAATGTTATGCATAATTAAGGACTGAGGAAAAGAAGACAATTTTTCTCTCGGGCTTTTGTAAAAATTTTATAAAAAATAAACTTAAAGTACATCTCCTTAATTATTTCTTAAATAACTTCTTGCAAACACAGATCTAAAATATGAATTTGTGCAGAAGACAAAGGTTGTTGTAAGCACCTTGGGATGTCCCAGTATAAGCAGATTTTTATATAATTCAGCCAGAATATTTACTGACGTGTAGCCCACATACAGGCAGAGATGAGTGTTCAGCATCACCATGAATATAAGCTGAAACACTTCTAGAAGCCCAGTGACTCACTAAGCTGAACTCCTCTGCTGTTTCCTCCCAGCTCCTGAGGGAAAGCGGTGGAGTTAGGAAAAAGAACAAGCAATATGAAATTAATACCTTGCTGTCCAGTTTTGCTTCGTTTATTCCACAGCATACACACAGCTGGGATAGAGGAAAAGGAGACTAGGTTTAACCTCCATATTTCTGCTTCCAAGGACAAGGAAAATAGCTTTACTTGCACCTGCAAGGTATCACAGGCAGTTCTTACTTTCCTCATGCAAGTGCACAGCCTCTATAAACTACAGAAATGTAGTCAGGTATTTTCTTTGAATTAAATTTTTATCCACAAGCCCCAGTAACTGAACACAAATATAACAAGGAAGAAAAACAATCCAGCATTCACTCTAACTTTTCTCTATTAGAGCAGCATTAAAAAAATATTACACAAAGTCACCATTTGTGATTGAGATGCAAACTTTGAACAATACACTAATAGAGAAACTCAGCTGAAGCATCTTATAATCACTTTAAGTACAAGATAAATACTTTTAAAAACTGAATTATTTATAACATCCAAAGTATCTTTTCTTTCCTGACTGCTAGACTCCATACTGAGCACAGACATCTCTGAAAACCAGAAAAGCAATTGCACGTCCTACTTCTGTTAGTAGAAAGTGGAAATCTGAGGGAACAGCATCTTCCTTCACAATTTTCCAAACCAGGATATCACACACCACACTTCTCTCTCACATTCCAGATTTAACTTCATTGACAGGAGGTCTCTTTCTATACTCATTCAGCATACAATCAAATTCAAAATTCATTCTTACATTAACAAACAGTACATGCAGTCCTCCATTCTGTCTGACTTCGGATTTTCAAGACACTTTATTAAAAAGTGCATGTGCTTGGACATCCCACATCCCTGGCTTTTCACAGAAACGGAAGGCAGCTATTCCAAACAGCTTTCCACAACAACAGCCACAGAAGTCTGATGGGGGAACTGTCAGTCTTCTAAAATAAACTAGAAGTTAAAACTACTCCTTTTTCAGGGAAAATGGACAACAAAAAGCACCTGTCCAAATGTGTTGTTATGGACAGCTAAGATATCCAGGAATACAGACAAACTACTTCAGCTAGTGTGGTATGGACAAGAGACGATTTGGTTTTAAAGCAGCTTTTCTTTAAAGCAGAAAATAAATGACAGAAGATAACTCCTATTGGAACACAGTGAAGATACCTCAAAATATAAGTTCCATCAAAGAGAGAACTGGGCAAAACACTTCAGCATTAGTTAAACCCACACAAACCCACAACTATTAGCTGTATACTTACATTCTGAGTGCCAATACAACAGTTTTGAAAAAAACATTTCCAAAATATGAAAAGCAAGGCCCACAGATCAGTTTTCACCTGCTGGCAAAGCAAAGGCAGAAAAGCCACTGATAGCAAGAATACCTCTGCACTCCTTAGCTCCTTCTAGCTTAGACCATGTCCAGAGTCAATTTTGATTTCTGGCACTGAAATTGGCATTAGTTACAGTAATAACCACATTATCCTTCCAGGAATAATTACTGAAGGCAGCAATTTCAGCTGTGCACACCAGCTCTAAAAGCTGAGTTGAAGGAGACAGAACAAAACCCAAAAGCTCAGCCTCAGCAATCAAAAGACCTGTTTACTCTCTCAGGTCAACTGTCCTCTCCCAGCACTACCCAGCCAGTTGCTGGGAGGCCAGACTGGACAAGAAGGCAACAGCAGCACAGTGAAAACAGCAGAGATTTCAGAAGACATCAGCCCAGCATCACAGCTGGCCCTGACAGTCTGACGCTTCAGAGACTGATGCTCTTAACGTCTTCCCAAGGAGGAAGAGCAGATAAAGATAGCTCGACTGGAGCAAATGAATGACTGCAGAATTCCTAATCTTAATTTTCATGTCACCTATTGCACTGCTGTTGAAGCACACACCAACAGTGCACAGCATGCATTCTTATCAATTAACTAAAACATGAGCCTACAAAATTGTATTAGGGCACCTGATAAAACAACAGAGAGATCCCTTTGGGCACACAGGCACCAAGAAGAAGTAGTACATCTCCTTTGATCTACAGTTCTACTGATCTATAGTCATGCTTTAAAGATGAGCCCAGGAAGTGCTGATTTTAAACATTTCCCGTTTGAAAATTTTTTCCAGCAATACTGCTTCTGCAGAGAAAACAGAGCTCATCATTTATCACAAAGAACCTAATCTACATCACAGAATGTCAATATGGCATACAGTGGTTTTGCTATTCCCTCCTCAGTAGGTGTTTGGGACTTCCAAATATGATGCACAGTCTGAGCTTCAGAGACAGACGCCATCATGCAAAAGATCACCACAGGCCTCTCAGAGATGGCATCTTTGAATACATGCAGATACCCCCCGATGTGCCTATATCCCAAGAAAAATTCACAACAAAGCAATTCTCACCTTCCATCTGCTCAATAAATTTAAAAAAGAAAAGGTAAAACAGCATGAGTGTGATCTGTCATTGTTACATGAGACAAGAACATTGGGTTACAGAACACTGGAACAGGTTACCCAGAGAGGTTGTGGAGTCTCCTTCTCTGGAGACATTCAAAACCCTCCTGGATGCCTTCCTGTATGACCTGGTCTAGGTGTTCCAGCTCCAGCAGGGGGATTGGACTAGATGATCTCCTAAGGTTCCTTCCAATCCTTGATATTCTGTGATTCCCCATCCCTAGATTCAGACACTTTTTTGATTTTTAATCCTGCACCAGATGCATAGGAACCCATTACATTTGTTCTGTGGGGCCAGTCAGCTTCCCCACTGAGGCTCATTTAGCAGGATGGGCTACAAGACCTCATTTTGATTTTCCTTTCATCATTTTGGTTCTTCTGCTGACGGATGGGAAATTCCTTCAAGGCAAAGTAGCAGAATGCACCATGCCAGGATTCAGCACTGGACAGTGCTGGTGTCAGGACTGAAAAGAAGGGAATTCTGGCTGGAGCCAAAAAACCTGGAATAAAATTTACCATTTCCTCATTAAAACTCTCCAGGATTGCCATCATGCTGAGTTTTCTGAAGAAGCAAACCTGAGTCAGGTATATTTCTAGAAATGAGAGTTGTTCTGCTGCCTATGACAAGTGACCAATCTGATTCTATCACTAAACATATATAAACATATAAAAGCTGTCATTGTATCATATCTGATGAGCTTGAGATGGCAAATTGTTTAATTCTTTTCAAGTCACATCCAGGTTATTCCTCACAATGTCCTTCTTCAATGCAGATGTACCATTCTCTTCCTTTTTCCCCCTCTTCTTTCCACGCTATAAAATAAAATTCATTAGCTAACTTTTTTTTTCAGCATTGTTAATTATGCTAGAGTGTGTATTGCTTTTAAATTGTGCTCTAAGTTACAGAGAAAGAATAAAGAGATCTGAATTTGAGCATAAGAGTATATGAAACCAAGGAAGAAAACAGAATTCTTAAAACACAGATTCATTTCAGCAGGTAAGAACACTCCTGAATTTTTATCCCACACCACTTTCAGAATGAAGGCAGAAAAGTCAAGTCAGTTGTGCCAAACAGCAGATGGTTTCATGTCACCAACCACACCAGTCATAGTAGTTAAGTTGCCATGGTGACAAAATGTTTGCTTTTATACGTTTGTCTAAAATTCCTATGGAATTCCCAGAGGGCCAAAAGCAGCAGTGGCTAGAGGGCTCCACCAGCATTTAAGAACTTGAGTCAGAAATGTGCATAATTTCCGCTCAGACTATTATTTGGGAAACACTGAAAATGTGATTCATACAATTTTGAGCTGTGGAAGGGAGGAAACAAGCATCACATTCAACTATTTAAAACTTTCAGCTATGACTCACATCAGCTTTGGACATTTCCAGAATTGGCTGCTTTTCTGAAGCAACAAATTGCTTTTAACTACTGAAGAAAACAAGCTGCTGACTACTGAAGAAATTAAATAAGACTGACCTGCTTTCAACAGAATCATTCAACTATCAAAGCAGAAAAAATAAAAGGGGAAATGCTGCCATAAAAACAAGGAAAAAACAAGACACAAAACCCAAGAAACTCAGTGGATTGTATCTCTGCAGGCCAGAGGTCAGAGAGCCCACTGACTCCCAACTGATAATTACGCCTATTTAAGTTTCATTCTGGTTGCGTTTGCAAAAGGCAGTTTGGAAAGTGTGCTACAGCAAGTCTGTTATCTGTCTTGTTGCAGCCGCATTAGTAAGGTTTTATCTTAGCTTAGGTTCTGCTTGGACTCCCAGGGCTGTGTGATTTCAGCAGCCAGTGCTAACAAAACATTAAGCCAGTAACAGGGGCAACAAGACAGAACCAATTAAGAGTGAGGTGTAATGAACAGCCTGTGAAAAGCTAAGAACAGAGCACAGCAGTGCATCCAAAGAAGTGTTACGTGTCACACGCTGGCCTCCACAATCCAATGACTATGAGTGGAAGTAGCAAGGGTTGGACTGTGGAAGGCAAAAAATAAACCACTTACGTAGAAGTCTGCTTTTTCCCTACCAGGAGGGCACATTTTCTATAGAAGTAAGGCATGCCTAGGGGAAGGAAAGTGAAATTCACTTTGAATGTCTGTCTGCTCTTCACTCATAAGCATAATGCCCTGGTTGGAGGCAAAATAGAACAAATTTTCTAGTTTCTAAGTTCACTTTTCAGCCCAGCCTCTTCTGTCTGACTGAACTCTGAAATCAACAGCACATGGTTCAGAAACCCTTTGTGCTCAGACTGTTAAGACCTGATTATACCAAGGAATAGTTTGCAAGAGGCTCTTATTTTCATTTATCACTGTGGTAACCAAGGTCAGAAAATGCCTCATTTTCCCCCTGAAGGGCTGGAATTGGAACAATATATATAAAGGGGTCCCACCTGCAGGGAGGGGCAGACAGGTGACCCAAAATTGGCTAAGAGGAGTATTCCATCCCATCTGCCCCATGTTCAGTATAGAAGCTGAGGGATCAAAGGGTCAGCCCTATCTTTGATGGCCAACATCTAGGAAAGACCTCATCTGAACATCTGCCCTTGATACCCACCTGAGCTCTCCTGACTCCAGATCCAGCTCCTGACCATCACTGATCTCAATCTGGGACCTTCCCTGTGTCTGCTGGGGACGTGGTCATCATGCTGGGAGCTTGATAAAGTTTGGTATACATTGTATACCTTTTAGCTTCTTCCTCTAATAGATTAATGAAATAAATACATAGCTCAGAATTTTTCTAAACTCTTTATTCCTTCCTTGTTTGAGAGAGGAGGGGGGCCGCCTGCCATCTGTCAACCTGATCTAATGGGAGATATCCCTGTCCATGGCGGGGGGTTGGAATTAGATGATCTTTAAGGTCCCTTCCAACCTAAACCATTCTATGATTCAGAATGGCCTATGGGGCCCAACCTAGCACACACAACATTTCAACCAACAAAAGCAGCAAGAAACATTATCAAGAGGAAGCACTGCATTCAGGATGACAGCCTGGTAGCAGCAAGTATTTTCTCAGCTCACGCAATTTCTATCATTCAAAGATCATTCTTTGATCTTCTTCAACATCTTCATCAACAAAAAGGACAACTCCTTCAGAAGACCTGCCGTCCATTTTTATCATACCATTAAAAAGTTTTGGAAGTCAGTAACACTGAAGAAGGAAGAAGCTGAAATACTAGATGACTCAAAATAACACAGCCTTGAAAGAAAAAAAGAAAAATTGCTACCTTTAATAAATTCTGTTCTGTTAATAAATTTTCCTTGTCATCAGCCCAGGCTCTCCCCGCCTGTCCCACCCAGGGAAGAATGCTGTTGTCAGGAAAGGGCTTTTTTTGTCCCAAGATGGTACATAGGAGAGTACTGAACACATCCAATATAGTCCTCTTTAAGAGATATTTTCTATAATCCAGTTGAAATCAGTTTCTTTTTTGCAGAAGAGTTCTGAGAATTGAAACAAACTGAGACTTACATGAATTTTAGTAAGATGCTGGTTAAGTAGCTTTCCTACTTTTTTAATACAGTTCTGTGTAGATATGAATAGACTGCAACCACAAAAGCCACAGTACAGCTGACTTGCTCATTTGTGGCTACTTCTTTTTTTTAACATCCATACCAACATCTCAAAATACTACATGCAAGCAAGCAAAACATTCTAATTCCTATGGATACCACTGTTTTTATGTAAGGTATCTGTTTTCAGTATGTAAACCCTCAGCATCACTGCAGGTGTCCCTGCCTATGGCAGGGGGGTTGGAGTAGGATGATTTTTAAGGTCCCTTCCAACCAATTCTACAATTCTATATTAATTCTTCAGAGTCTCTTTATATAGTGTGGGTCAACAGTAGCCCCATGTACCAAAGTTTGCTGTCTGGAGGGAGATTAAGTTTCCTACAGGTATTCAGAAATCCATTACACATCCAAGAAAGTCCGCCTTCCTGGCAACTGGAAACACTCTGGAAAACAAAGCCGAATAAAGTTGCCATATTCACACACACATAGGCACACTACTACAGGAGGAGAGCATTCATTTCAATCCTCTGCAGCTGCCAAAATGGATGGCTTTTCCCAAAACTGAGGAAGGAGTGCAGCAACTGCCAAGAATCTTACCCAGTTGCTTCTAACTTAGCCAAGGGTCCTCTCCTAGACTCCCAGCATGGAGACCTCCTCCAGGAGGGCTCAGACACATCACTTTACAAGCAAGTAAGCAACATTTATTTAGAAATTACTTTTGCTATTGATTGTTCAATTCTGTCATTAAGAGGATGAACATGCACTCTTTAAAAAAAGCTGAGCAGTCCATTATTGAATTAAATTTCACAAAGTCTAAGGAAGTAATCATTTGGAGCACTAATTAAAGTTTTACCAGCCCATCCTAGATATGGGTGAGTGGCTGTTTTCCTTTTTTATCTTTTTTTTTTTCCCCCACACAATCCCTGCACATTCACATCCCCTTCCTGTGCCAACGTTGTGATCCAATGGCCCCTCTTCTTTTTTTTGTTTTGCCCATAAATTATTTGAGCCAGCTCATCACAAGCTGACAGCTGACACAGAAGCAGTGGGACCATTCAAACTGCCCACTGTGACATTAAGTAATACAATGGCTTTGCCAAAGTGCACCCATGAGCTGAGCTCCTTTCATCAGCAGTGTATCACAACTACCTCATTCCTTATATTTTTCTTGAAGTTTCTCAAAACAGCCTTCTTGACACACAACCTTTTTGAAACTTAGGCACTACAATTAAATTTATCACTTACTAAATTCTTTCCAATTACAAAAAAACTTTGGCAAATAAGTCAGTTTCCCCCCCATGATTCAGTATATAAATCATAGCTATTAAGTTTCTTCTACAAAAATTATTATTTCACAGCATAGAAATTTCTCAGATTGCATAACTCAAACCATCTCCACGGTACTAACAGTATTGATAAAGCATATGGCAAGAAGAAGGCTAGAGAATTCTAGGACACAGTTTAAAAAATGCACAAAACCCACTCATGAACCCAGATGTGAACAATTAATACATCATCTTGCAAGCACAGCATCATAGTTACAACTTGACACAATCATCCATACATGACTTAAACTCTGTGCTTTTATTGCCGTCAAGATTATTTTGGGCTTCATTTCATCCAAAATGTTCCCAATACATGCTTCAATCATTCATTCAATTACAATGACTCCTGAAGAACTAGCAAAAGTAAAATCTGGCATTCCTAAAAGCTAACACCATGCTTTATAAAGGGATATTTAGAGTACAGTATCAGCAAGAACACATAACTTTCTTAATGTTTTCATTACATGCTGCTCACTTGAAAACCAACTTGTGTACACATTTACATAGAAAAAAACATAGACTTTGGTATCTTAGATTCCATGAACAACCAAATCCTATCCTGCAAACATAGGATTATGAAAAGTGAAAGCATCTGGTCAGGTTTTTACAGAAATGAAGCCACATAAGTCTACTATTCAACTTTTTACCTCTTTTTCACAGAATGTCAGGGATTAGAAAGGACCTCAAAAGATTATCTAGTCGAATTTTTTGCAAGGTAGAGTTTATAAGAGGATTACAAATAACAAGTTCCTGTTAAATATAAATATACAACTTCAAAATTAAGAAGCATTTAATATTTAGTAACAAAAAGCAAAGAATACAGTTAAGATATAAACAAATAGAAATATTCTAATGTACCAATGCAATCAGCCCACCCAAAGAAGAGAGAGAATACCACCAAACAATAACCTTGTTTAAAAAACTCCACACACATTACTATGATAATGCAACCTTAAAGTCCTGCAGATACCAATTTTTGGAACCTTGACTCAGCAGTTGCCTCCCTTTCCTGCAAAGGATTGCCTAAGAAATAATTTACTTACTTTTTTCTGAAGCGCTGATCTCCCTGGCTCCTTCTTGGATGTACACTGACACCTCATGGACATTTCAGAAACTTTTAAGGTCTACTCTTCTATCACCTGTTTTTATCTCTGTTTTTAAAATTCCAACCATGTTTTCATTTCTTTTTTAAAATCACACACTGCCATCTTTAGAAATGCACAGGATCTTACTTGGTCTATTGCTGATTTTCTTTCAGTGAAAACTCAATTTTTTTGTATGAGCAGTAGGGCAGACCCCCCTTAAACACTGAATCATGGAACAGAGAAAGGAAAAGTTTCTCAACTCTGGCTTAAACCCTTTAAAAATGAAAAGAACAACAGACCCTGTAACTCCTTGCAGAAAAGGGAGACTGGGGAAAGAAATAAGAAAAATGTCATATCAAGAATGAGACTGGAAGTGGTGCTCTTTACACAGCCAACTAGCTCTGAACAATTTCCCATGAAAGTCTTGATAGTTACATAAAAATATTAACAACGTTCACCACTTCCACTTCTATTTATGGCAAAGGAGATACAAGTTTTATTTAGAACTGCTGTACAATAAAAACAGGTAAAATGCAAAGTTTCCTCCAGATTCTCATCCTGGAGAAGTGGTTTACTTTTCACTTTTCCCAAAGGGCTGCCTAACATGTATATAAAAAAAACCCAGAAACCAAGAAAAGTCTGTAGACTCTGTAAATAGTGTAAACAGCTACATCACACATCCTGCATCTGAAAGACTGATAAAACTGGCAAACTTATCTTTGCAAAACAAAATGATAAATTTCTCGACAGAAAAAAATGAGAGAGTAATATAAATGTCTTAAGTCTATAATGCTTGTTTGCTAGAGGTGTTACTACTCTTCCAAAATACTGCAGCATTAATTTAATTAACAATAACCACAAGCTTCTAATATGCAAGGAAGAAGAGACTCATTTGGAAATACTTATCTTTACCTAAATATAGAAGACAAAGCCACTCAAAGAATAAAGTTCCACTATGTCCACTACTTGTAATTGCTTCATCTTGTAAAAAAGAATACTTGAGTTTTGTTCACTGAAGTATTTACAGCATTCCTGAACAAAGTATTTAAATATTTTCACAAAATCTGTAAGGCTTTGTGAAGAAAAAGATCCTCAAGTACTTACACACTTTATTTAACGCAAGGTTTCTTTTAGATCTCTTTTTAAGGGGAATTGCTGCAGCATTGATTCCAAACCAGGAAGGATATGATTTATTTCCCATCCCAGAGAAACATCCCATCAAACCCTTGTCCCACAGGGCTCCTGCCTATAACAGAGACGGAACAAGTGAACGTCCACTCAGTATTATTTTTCCAACACATTACTCTCCACCCCAGCCAAAAAGCAGCAGCTAGTAAATTCATCAAGATTTGTGCTTATATTATACTCCTTGGAAATTCCACACTTCATTCTAGAACTTTCTTAAACTGTTTTTTCCATTAGCTAACAGAAATCTAAACTTAACAGCAGAAAGCTAAAATGCAGCTTTATTTTGATAATTATTCTAACCTAGAAATTGCAGGCTGATCAAAGAGTTACTCTAAATAATAATTTGGAATAAGGTACGCATATGTACAAAGAGTGAAAAACAATATTAATAGAATCTTTATAGAACCAGAGAATTGTTTAGCTTGGATGAAACCTTTAAGATTCAAACTGTTTCAGTTTGAAAGAAAAGAAAAAGAAAGATTAGTTCCACTAATCCCAGCAGTACAAAGTTTTTCCAATTGGTGGCAGCAAACTAAAGAAAATCAAAACCTTTGAGAAGGCCAGAAAAACCCCTACCAGCTCATGTCCCTTCACATCTCCATAAAAGTGGCCCAAATTTCTAGAAGGCTCTAGTTACTTCATAAATTTAAGATAGGCGCCCAAATTTTTAAGACTACCAACTTTCCATTTGAGTAGACATTAAAGGCCGGAAGTTTAAAGTTCTCTACAGTTCAATCTTTCTGACTGATGTTTATCTACCTCCACCAAAATTGTCCAACACATGCTGTATAGGATTCCCAAGCAGGGGTACCTTCAGGAACAGAAACAGAATCAACTGACATGAGTTTGACATTCTGACAGTGCTAGATTTCTTTCAAACGTAATTAAATAGGTGGCTCAGATTCAGATGCACCATCAATTTGGATTTTACAACATCATAGAATAGCATGAGTTGGAAGGGACCTTAGTTCCAACCACAGGCACGGGCACCTCGCACTACACCAGGTTGCTCAGTGCCTCATCCAGCCTGGCCTTAAACACCTCCAGGGATTGAGGGGGCATCCACAACCTCTCTGGGCAAACTGAGTCCTATCAACATGAGAAGACTCATTACTTCAGTTTAAACTTCTGCCAGGATCTCTTCTACCACCTGAAACTGCTGCCAGAGTCACACATGAAAGGCAGCACCACATACAGCAAATACATATCAGCACTTCTGCAGGCAGAACCAGAGTCAACAGCCTTCACTCATTTAAATAATAGACATTAAGCAAAAGGTTGGATATCAGATTAAATAATTTAACATGCATGAGAAATGTTTGAAACTACTGATGCATCAAGGAGATGCAACAAAGATCTGCAGCAGAGGCTCATTTGATCACAGGTAACACAGGATGGATACCTTCCCTCTCAGACTCATCTTGTACATAGGCAAGTACAAATACATACAAAACATCATGGTTTATTTCTCCAAACTTAACACAAATAGCTTTATTTTACACTGTTTGTACTTGAAGTGTCAAACTTGCCTACATCTAATGAAAAGTTACCATATGCTATCATATCAATTGCAGTGACAGTTCCTCTTGATTAATTTTCTTCATATTAAATCTTTGTTAGTATTATTTCAAGATTTTCAACACAGTCATCACTCATACAAAAGCAAATACTAAAGTCTTTATAATACATCTTTTTGTACAATACATAAATTGATACTGAAAAGCATGACCTCTGGAACAAAGAATGTAAGAGAACAAGCTATTCTTATTCAAGCATTATGGGGATCAAGTAACTGCTTTAAGGAAAATATAAGGAAATACACTCCCCGTGAATCACAGAAGAGCAACTGCAGTGTTTAAAAATATAAGATAAATTCATGTAGATAAAATAAGATTTCCCTTTTTTCCCCTCCAGCCTAGTGCACAAGCAGTACAGGCCCTCAATATGACCAGCTTTTTAAAGATACACTGGGGACACACATACACACGAAAAACAACTCGGCCTAATCCAACATAATAGCAAAAAGAATGGAGATCAGGAGAGAGAGATAAAAGCAAACATAGAAAGCAAGTGCAATGCAACAGTTCACCATCAGAGGGAGTACAAGCCTCAAACAGAGAGTTCAGCTTCCAGGTGAGAGCAAACACGCAGCTCTGGGGAGATGGGTTTAAGGGAGGACTGGTCCTCCAAACTTTTGTTGATAAGCAGCATATATGGGAAAGAGCTGAAAGAAAACAATGAAATGTTGTTTCTGCAAAAACACAGCTACTATAGAATACTTACTTATAGACAGACATGGGACAATGAACCAAAACTTCAAAGTTTCACCCATTTGAATTATTAATAATAAAAGATAGGAAAAAGATGCTCCTTACCCATTGTTTCAGTAAAATTACAGCCTTCAATAGGAAAAAATGTACAGTGTCACAACATGGAGCTTGTTTTTGCATCCAAACAAATTGAAAAGGGACAAGCTGAACAAATAAAGAACTTTACAATACACCAGCCTAAACTTCATCACATGCCCTCACTTTCACCCTTTGCTGCCGTTCAGAGCCAAGTGTGACTTCTACCCACTGGACACTCCTCAAAGTTAACCTGTAGCAGCAGATGCTGAGCTGAAGTGTAGATAAAAAGGGAGAATAATCCTATTGAAAAAAAAAAAAAGTAATACCCCAAAATAAATACGACTTTCTAAGTCTCCTTTTCTCTTTTCTGTTCCTGCTGCTCAAGAGAAAAGGAAAGCTATTTTTCAGCACATGCAAGGCCTATCAGATAAGGGCTAGTCAACACTGATGCTCTCTTAGGCTCAGCCTATTTGAAAAAGGAAAACGTTTGCTAATTTACTAAGGTCCCAAGTCATGGAATGCTTTAGTTTTATTATAAACTAGGGGAAAAAAAAGAGCTATTTCAGAGGAACTGAAGAAGTAGCAGAGCAGGGTATTTTTTCTACCTCAGGCTATTTTCTAAGTCCAACTGGAAGATCAATTCTCCTTGGTCATATTCATTGTTCATATTTAAGAGTGGCCATAGCATCTTTCAAAAACTAAGTCAATTGTATTTTACATTTTGAGGATTCAAACAAACAAGCAACTCCCCCCAAGGTGACCAAAAAAAACCCAATCCAAACAACTGCACATCTGATTTTTAAAGGAAGGCAAACTACAATTTGCTTGAATCACAGCAAAATAATACTAGTTGAGGAGACGGTGTGGCTGAGACTTTTTTCACAGGAATCAAAAGCTGGAGGCACATACTTGGTGTTAAGTACCTCGTCTGCTTAGGACAAGTGTAAACGAGTCATACCATCTGTACTCCCATTTAAAGGGCAGTCTGGCAAGATAGCAGGGAGAACACAAAGCACTATGATACTTCACTCTTAATGCTAGTGAAGCAGTTCAGTTGGGGAATCAAGGAAGGCTTATCAGTTAAAATAAAAGCTACCTACAGTAAAAGACACTGACTGCCTTATTCTCCGAATTTCTGATTGCCTGTAGCATTCTACCATCCAAATGCTGACCCATGGCAGCTATGAATACAAGGCACAGGCTGACACTGTTTCATATATTTATCACACAGAATAGCGCAAAAGACAATCAAAGTCGAAAGTACATAGACTGAAGTGAGAAGTCATTCCAGAAAATCAATAAATCAGAGAGAAGCTATTTAAGATAAGCATATGCTACAAAGACAAGACAAAAATGCATTGGCAAAGGAAAAAAAAAGCCTGAGTAGAACCAACTCTGGCGAGCAGCTTTCCAAACCAAGTTGTACTGAGCAGAGCAAAAGCAATAACCACATGGGAAAAAAAAGAGTGTGATGCTAATCCCAGCAAAAGAGGTAGACCATCCAAATGCTGACCCATGGCAGCATTAGGAGAAATATGTCACAGAAAGGCTTCCATTTCCAACACTGCTCTGCATTGGGATCCAAATTCATGCAATTTATAGCTAAGTCTAAAGGCTTTTCATTAAACCAATTTTGAATACTGGAAAAAACACACACAGTTTGGATTCTCCGTTTTCCTTTTAAAAAAAGTCACAGAAATTAAAAATACATGGAGGGTGGAGGTTAACTAGCACAAGTTTTGCTGTAATAAAATCAGCATGTATTAAAATACAAAAGACTAAGTTTACTTTGGATGTCAGGATACACAATCAACTTATAAAAGATAGTGTTAAGCACCAGATAAGAGTTTGTAGCACTAAATGATGCTAAAGACCATTTCAAAATAGCAATAAGACATGGCTTATTTATAATGGTTACATTTTGAATACTTACAGGAAGGACACTGAGTTCTCCTAAAAATATTCCTGGATATCTTGGGGGCTGGTAGGGGGAGAAGAGAGATCCATCTGCTGTTCCAAAATCTTTGTGATAATTTTTTTTATCCTTAAACAAAGTTTTGAGGAGTATTTAAATTAGTTTAAAATTGTATCTCATGTATCTCACCATCTCCTTCTAGTTTTCATGCCTTCATGTAACATAAGAAAATCATTTGGTGCCTTAAAAAGTAGTCTGATGGACTTCTGTTGGTTTATTAACATGATTCTCTGACTCCTTCGCTGGTTAAAATCAGGCATGTTATTTCAGAACATTCTGTGGGTTATATTAATAGCATTGACAGTTCTCAACAGGTTTAACAGACAGTAGCAGATATTCATAAGGATGTCTGCCCGCAGTAATCACAGTTCACAAGTAGGTGCATTAACATAAAGCTAATATCATTAATATATACAACCAGCTGTGAGCTGATTGGGGGGTAGGGGGAACATGAAGGGATAGGAGGATGCCATGCCATACCATTTCCTCAGTGACTACCTAATTTACCAAGGAGCACAGCTTGGAGCTTTACAGTAACTCGACCTGCTTCATTATGAATCAGCAGAACAGTCAGATCACTGTCCAAGTTGTTTTTTGGTTTTTTTTTTTAAACAGTGTAATTAAGTAGATTTAAAGATTTAAAAAGTAGATTGAAGAGCATTCCTGCTGTGAAATTGTACTTAATTATTTGCTATTGAGAACAAAAGGTCTGAGCCTGAAGCGTTCCCCAGAATAAAGCAAGAGGTGAAATAGTGAATCCACAAGTCTGGAGAACTGTGAAAGCTCTCAAATGACAGAGGTGAAAATACATGTTGACCCCCTGAAGTTCACATCACAACTAAAAATGAAAAGTGATCTAAGGCAGAAGAGAAGATCCTCTAGGGATTCCAAAAACCTTTACCCTACATGTTGTTCCACTATCTGCCTGTAGTCCATGTCTCTTCAAACTGTAACTGCATATACAAAAATTTGGATCAATTTAAAAATATCTCACTATATACTTGGGATTTATATAACTTAAAAAAGCCAAAAAACAACCTACTGCAGCACAGATACTGTTTTTAAGACGCTAAACTTCACTTTCATAAGTTTTTTTAAAGTGCTATAGAAAGAATTTTGATCCAAAAATTTGTAAAGAAAACAAAAGTAGTAGATAAATTCTGATCCAACATTAAGAAACCAGAAAGAAAAATAGTGTTGCTCTTTGAGCTGAGGGAACAAACCCTTAAATGCTACTTCACACATCTTTTAGCAAGGTAATTATCAAGATAAAAATAAGTAGCATGCAGGCTATGAATCACACCAGTTCCAATATAAAACAATCCATCAAGAAAGTTCACAGCTACAAGCTGTTTTTTAGAAAGTACAGGTACTTTTCAAAACCACTGTACTTCAGTAAGAGAGCAATGTTTTCTAGTCTGAACAGATGTTTTCCACATTCAAAGAGATTACAACTGAAGAATTTAGGTTACTACATACTAAAATACAACAGGTTCAGAGGTATTTCAGTCCACTTTTGTTCACAGGACAGATGGAGTTGAAAGGGATCTTACAAGCATCCAACACTCCTGCTATGGGCAGAGACACTTCCCACAATAACAAGTTGCTCAAAGCCCCATTCAGCTAGCCCAGCAAGGGGACATCCATTGCTTCTCTGAAGAACCTGTTCTAGTGCCACATCACCCTCAGAGTAAAGAATTCTTCCTAAAATCTAATCTAAATCTTCTCTCTTTTAGTTTAAAGCCATTATTCCTCATCTTGTTGCTACAATTCCCTGATTGAAAGTACCCCTTCTGCTTTCCTGTAGGTTCCCTATATGTACAGATAGGCTGCTATAAGGTCTCTCCGGAGCCTTCCTTTCTTCAGACTGAACAACCCCAATTCTCCAAGCATTTTTTGCAGATGACACCAAATTGAGTGGATGAGGAATGGCATATCATACAGAGGGACCTGAAAGTAGGTCCATGTGAACTGCATATGATTCAACAAAGCAAATAGCAGGGTTCTGCACTCAGGTCTGGCCAATTCCCAGTATCAACACAGGCTGCGAGCTGAAAGGGATGAGAGCAGCTCTGCAGAGAAGCACTTTGGGCTAGTCTTGGATGAAAAGCTGAACATGAGCCAACAACAGGGACTCATAGTCCAAAAAGCCAACTGTAATCTGGGTTGCATCAAAAGAAGCAGGTGAAGGGAGATGATTCTACCCCTCTGCTCCACACTGGTGAGATCCCAACCTGAAATACAGAGTACCGTGTCCAGATCTGGAGCCCTCAAGCACAAGGAAGACATGGATGGACCCACTGGAGCAGGTCCAGAAGACAGCCACAAAAACAACCTGAGGGATCAAACACCTCTCCTATGAGAGAAGGCTGAAACAGTCAAGGTTGTTCAGCCTGAAGATAAGGAGGCTCTGGAAAAATCTTGAAAACTCTCAGTACTTGCTTGTAAGAAAAATGTAGCACCTGCTGCAACAGCTAATGCTTTTAAATTAAAAAGGGCAGATTTAGATTGGACATAAGGAAGAAATTTTTTACAATCAGAGTGGTGAAATACGGGAACAGGTTGCCCAGTACGGTCATAGATGTTCCATCCCTGGAAACATTCAATGTCAAGTTGGATGGGGCACTGAACAACACAATTCATTTGAAAGTTCCCTCATCATAGCACAGGGGTCAGACTAGATGACTCTTTAAAAGCCTCTTCCAACCCAAACTATTTTATGATTCTTAACCATAACTTATAAAGGTCTTTTACAAAGAGAGTGTAAAAAACATAAAATATATGGAATATCTTTGAACAAATTAGAGAGTCTGCAATTCTCTATAAATGCTTCCAGCACAACTAACATTTCAGTTTTGTTATCTTAAGAGATTTGTGGCTATTGCTAAGCTGGAGCACCGGAGCAGTCAGAATAACTATTTCACTTGGAACAGCTGTGTTAACTGTACCCACATAAGCTTTTATTTCCCCAAAATGCAAACACTAAGAAGAACAGGCTGCCCAGAGAGGTTGTGGAGTCCCCTTCTCTGGAGACACTCAAAACCCACCTGGATGCCCTCCTGTGTAACCTGGTCTAATTGTTCCTGCTCTGGCAGGGGGACAGGACTAGATGAACTCTTGAGGTCCCTTCCAATCCCTGATACTCTGTGATTCTGTGTGACTAATAGTCAGCAGACTCAGAGGCATATTATCAGTGCATGGATCTAGCAGAACCTCACCTTACAAGATGCCCATGTGAGTCAATGATAGGTCCAATAGTGAGCAAAAAGCATCATCTGCATTTTCCAGTGTAGTGTGGTTCCATGGGAAACGCAGAGGATTTTTCCACACTCTTCGGGACTTTATTTTCCAAGGAAGAACTCAGTTGCTTGGATAATACACACAGTCCAGCAGCCAAACATCTTCTCTATTCGTACCCTGCCAATTGCTTGAAGCTTAAGTTACAACTGTCACTTCCATGTCAAAGCAAGAGGAAAAGCAGTGGTGTTCCCTGCTACATACAAGAGCCAGAGCTGATTCCATTGCATCAATACAGCCTGCAAAGGAAGGAAAGCCAGGTACCTCTGACTGCCAGAAGCTGCTCATCATTATCTAGTTAGAGTAATGTCATACAGAAGACCATGATTTTTTAAGTACAGTAGGATATGGTCATTACACCAAAAAAAGGATTTTTGCAAAGCAAATTGCAGAATTTTTTAAAAAACTTGAAAGTATTATTGTATTTCATGAGCAATGGAATATTAAGAGGGGTGTGAAAAAGATGTGCTGTTACAGCTAAACCCATTTGCATGTTGAACACAAATACTAGTAGAAAACTAATCCAAATTAAGTAATGGTATCAATCTAAAGGAGATCTCTAAAACCCTAACAGGACCTTGTTGATTTATAATTACAGAGGTCGTATTCTAAGAATTCATGATCAAATTACAGTTACCTCCAAATACAATGCTCTTCAAAATAGATCTTTCCTTGAAAAAGAGGAACTCCATGAGAATTGTGCCACATGAAAATTTAATTTCAGAGGGAGGGAATGACAGAGGTCAGATGAGAAAAGGTTGGTAGAAGACAAAGTTCTTAACACAGAACCAAGAAATGGTGTGCACTAAACAGAGCGTGATCCAAAGCAACCAGAATCAGAGAAGGCAAGAGAATCACCCTAATCAATGAATATTCCAATGAACACACCACATCTCTCCACAGCAGAGAATCAGTGCTGAACTTCTCTCAGTCCTAAACTACTTAAATACCTCCACATAGAGGAGACAAGCCAGCTACCACCAAATCCCACCTCACCAAGCCTGCCACTCTTCAGATTGCTCTACACACATCAGATTGCTCTACTAACTTTTTTTAGTTAAATACCATGTTCATACTTAACCCAGGAGGTCCCATCCCTGGAGACACTCAAAGCCAGGATTACTGAGGTTCTGAGCAACCTCATTTAGAGCAGGATGTCCCTGTCACTGCAGGGGATTGGCCTAGATATCCTCTGGAGGTCCCTTCCAAGCCTATGATTCTGGTTTATACTTTTTTCTTTTTATAGATCCATTTCAATAGCATGTGATAACCTTACAATGCATTAATTACTTTCATTACTTTAGCTTTTGTGGATCTGTGACTTTATCAGGACATTTAAAATAAACAGAAAATAAAAAAAATCAAGCTGCTTTAATTACATGTGTCGCTAATTAAAGCTTACAAAAATGTCCCAAATCAAGCAGTCATTATAAGAAAGAAATAATGTGGACAGTTAGGGAGCTGAATCAATCACTTGGGGGTTGCTCAAATGTCTGGCAAAATTTTAAGATCAGTACAAATCTGTCAGTTAACTTCATAAGAGGAGCTTTTCTTTTCCCCAGCTTCTTCCGGGTTTCAACCCTGAACAAACTGAGTAAGAAGAATAATTGTAAAGAAAATACCATCTGTTCCAGAAGAGACTACTGTTGTCTGATGCCTCTTTCAAACAGTGAACCTTCACAAACTCTTTCCAAGTGCTTAGGTCATGACTTTCATCCATGAAGCTGTTTGAATTCAATTCTTTTGGCCACAAACATACAACTTAAGCATTTATTAAAAAATTCTTTGAATGCAAGTAGATGCTATACTTAAGATCTTAACAAGTTACATTCATATATTTTCCCCAAATGTAATTTTTCAATTAAAGATTCTCCTGTCCTGCTCTCCACATCCTCAAGCTGAACATTCCCATGAAGTTCCCACACTCCACGCCAAAAAAACACACTGAAAACAGATTAACCTTTTGTCTAGTCTTATCACAGAGAACCTTTGTACAACATAATACAAAAAGCACAAGAGAAAGTACTCCATACCTCTTGTAAAATGGGGAACATTAAGTACAAAATAGTTTAAAAATTACCATAAATGTAACTTCACTCACAACCTTGAGCCAGATTTTTAAATACTAAGAGCCTGATAAAGCAGGTGTTCTCAAAATTTGGCATACTTAGAATCACAGAATCATAGAATAGTTTGGGTTGGAAGGGACCTCAAAGACCATCTAGTTCCAACACCCCTGCCATAGGCAGGGACACCTCCCATTAGATCAGGTTGCTCAGAGCCTTGTCCAGCCTGGCCTTAAAACACCTCCAGAGGTGTCTATATGTGGAATAGAACCAACAAGTTTAACTTTTGTATTTCAACTTCCTCCAGAGCTGAGATAAAAATTTTCTTCCATTTCAGAGTATTTAAACTTTAAATTTGCAGATAAATGGCCAATTACTATTTTAGTTTACTGCAACTTGGACATTTTTCTTTGAGCACATTTTCTCATGAGATATTTCCCTACCCTAAGCATATCTCTCTGTGCAGAGATAGAGGGATCACTAGTCACAACAGGCATGACTCCAAGCAGTCACTGGATGGTGTCCAAGAATTAGAGCTGCACACACAGAAGCATATAAGCAGGGGAGTTAAGAAATTGAAGGGCTTTCCATCCATACACATTCCCACAAGGGAAAAAGCTGCAGGGAATTCGAACTACTTTTGGTACTAGTTTTTCGGGAGCTAGACTACCTAAAAATGATCTTATGCTTCCACTGTAACCTCTTGGGAAGAGATGGAAGGCAAGAGACAATTTTTTATGTCATTTTCAGAGCTCAAGTTGGGAAAACATGTGCAGCAGTGCACATCATCAGCCCAGAAGGAGGCAGAACATGGAGAAAAGAAAACTGGCACACAGCTGTCACATGGGAGATGGAGAAAAAGTTGAGGGTGCTAAAATGCATTACATATGGTAAACAAATACGTTACAGAAGAAACTTTCTTGTTTTAGTGTTTCCATAGTCAATGTAAGTCAACGTGGCATGTTATAAATAGAAGCAGACATCCTTAAGACCCTAGGTTCTCTCACAATTAAAGAGGAATTCACATCCACATTCAAACCCCAAAACAATCAGGGTTTCCATGTTGCTGAGTTTCAAAATACAGTCTAAGAAGTTTCAGACCAACAACTTGAAAGTTACTTTCCCAGAGAGAGAGAGGTCCAAGTCAGACCAAGTTCCTCCACTCAGTCCTCAAACCAAAGGACACCCACAGAGGACCCCTCTTTGTGAATACAGGACTTCTGTCACCAAGGAAGACATTAGAGTATGTTCATCTGAGCGAAAATGGTCCTTTCACTTCCCATTTAGAAAATCTTTCAAGGAACAACTTCACAGTCATATGCTAACCCAAACAATTTATCTCTTCCCCACCCTCTTCACCACTTTGCAGAAGAATAAGTGACTGCTTAAGCCCACCTGCAACCAAATATGAAACCATTACCTTAGTGAGCTTCAATCAATATTGTTAGAAATATGCAAATGAAAAAAAAAAACAACCCAAGGAGAAGCACGTCACCAAACTTCATCCCAAAATTATTAAACTCCTTTCTTGGAAGTTTACCTGGACCAAAAGAATGAGGTTCATTCAAGCACACACTCTCATCTCACACACAGAGTCCTATTCCACATCAGAAACCTATTAGTTTTTATCTGTTTCTTCTTCTCCTACCTGCCAGTTGAAAATGCTGACCCCCAATGTGGTAAATAATTTCCAAGGCACATAATTAACACAGTTTTGGCTGTTGGTTAACCTCCTAAAAGAAGAGAGTAACAAGAAAAACATATTCTAAGGTTTCTGCTTATTATAAAGCTTGATTGTTATGGGTAATTTCCATCATTTCTTATCAAATGAAAAAAAAAAAAAGACAATGAAAATATCAATCAAAGCAGTTGCCACCTCACTTCTGCAGCCCCATCATGCACTATGCTAAGTAAGAACCCAGTATTCCCAACAGGCATCCCTGTGACGATGCCTTGCTTTATGGCTACACCACATGTCGCTATGCTCCATGCAAAAGCAAGGCATGAAATCCTGAGGTCAAATTACATCATTCCAACATCTCCTCCTCCTTCCTTTAAGAACCCATTCTGCTTTTACAAGTTACTCTTCTCAAAAGCAAGTGGTGCCAGACAATTAAAGGGAGCACTAGTGGGCACCACAGTGAAGATTTATTGAAGAAAAAAGGCTGGGGAGAGGGCCTTTGTGAACATATGTATTTCAGAACAGGCAATAATGGCTCCCACAGCACAGACGGCTTAACTCCAGCAGACTTTTCTGAGATCTTCTCTGCAGGCACATTCATTCTGTCCTTGGGTTCACTTAATGGCAGCCAACTGCTGCTACAGGACTGAGCTTTAGGCCTCAATGATACATTTCTATCCTGTGGTCACTCAGGAGGCAAAGTGCCAATGCTCTAGAAGAGCTTACTCATTCCAGAACGACAGCTCCAAAACAACTTTGCAACACCCCCAACCAGCATGGAGGAGAGCACTGCTAATACTGGTATGGCAAGCTTCCAAAGAAGGGGAGCCCAGCTTCTCCTCTGACAGTCTCCAGCCACCACTGGGAATTCTAGTTCTCCTGTCATTCAAACAGGTATTATTTCTTCAGCTTATGTAAGTTCCCATGAAGAACTTCATAGAAGTACACATATCTCACTGCTTCCCCCATGTAAGGGATTGGATATCGACACAGGAAACCAGGGTGATGCCCTTACTGCTCATGGTATTTTCTACAGCCATTGCGAAGCTGAAGAGAGCCTTCCAGATAAAGCTTAGGTTGTAAACTAAAACCATAATCAACAGCTTTTTAATAATCATGGCAATTTTTCAGGAAAATACTCATGTGCATAGAGTCATGAACCATGGTACTCCTGCTTTGATGATAACAGTTATCCTTCAATTACCTATGCAATAAGCTTCATTATTACTAGAGCAATTTTAACACATACAGCACTGCAGGAACTTTATCAGCCTTCAGGTGAGGAACCTTACAACTAATCTGTTCAAATGCAAACCACAAGAAAACATTGCACTTCTGATTTAAGCACATATGGCTTGTTAAGTGCTGTGAGTCTTAAAACTCCAACAAAGCAGCCAATTCACAACATGCCAAGTTGAAACCCTTTCAAAAATAAAAGATGTGGCTGCACACAGCTTGTGGCTTGCCCTTCCAAGATGACAAATTTGATTTGCTTCACCCAAAGCCACTTTTTGCATCTCTGGGTGTAGAAATACAGCAGAAAGATGCATTCCTATGTTAGTCACAGTGTTAGTTCACAACTGCAGATGGTGGGAAAGTCTCCTTCCTGTGCTGCAAAAAGGTGCAGCAATGAGAAAAGTGAACTAGAGCTTGAAAACATCACAGAGATTCACCTGTTGGGTTTTGGATGATCTTTGCCTATGAAGCTCATCAGAAGAGCTTTGCTGATCACCAATACTGAGAATCTGTGATATCCTAGCCACTTCCTTCTTATTCTTGCCCTAGAGTCTTACAAATCCCTTCTTCATCTTTCCTCTACTCTTATTATTTTAGGACCATCTTTCTTGTGCACCATTTCTTCTGGAATGGATTGAATTGACTATTACATCCCTGATTGCAGTAATTATAATGTGTTCAAACTTATGACAAAAGAAATTACAAATTTCTATGGACAAGTCATAAAATCTTACTTATTCTTTACTTGAAAAAGCTCTACTTCAACTGACTTCTCAGTCTGTGATCTAAGTGTTAGGTAACGACCTTTAAGTGGCTCTGTGCTTGGAGAAAAAAAAATATCCCATGAAACTTCATAGGATAGGTTGTGAAAGAAATAAATTATGAGATGGGTGGTTACAGGACAGTAATGGCATACACAGCCTTGCAGGTGATAGAGAAGTAGAACACTTCCTCATGTTACAAATTCTCCTTGGTACTGGAATTTATCCTTCAGAACAAAAGAACACCATTAGAAAAAGCTGCAGATGCAGCTGAGCTGTAAAACAAAATACTGCTCTAGAGCTTAGGCAGGAGCAAAGGATGTGAAGGGTACCAGGCAAGACCAATACAGGGCTCTAATCTGGCAAAGACACTGCACAGCAAGACAATATTAAGTGTAAGACTTCCATCAATCCACATGTTTTGGTAAACACAGCAAGAACTGAACAGAACTCCGCAGTTTCAAAGAAATGCAGGCAAAAAAGCACAGAATTCCATTGATGTGCTATTTCTGAAGTGCCCTTGTACCATGACTCAAGGCATCTCTTTAATTCAAAACAACAAGTAATAATGTAACCAGAAAAGCAATGTTAGCATACTAGTTTTCTTCATCTGCTTATTTTCTGTTTGCTTTTCCTTCATTTTAATCTTTCAAAAACACTTTCTGAGGTGATGCTGGTGAGAGAATGAAGTGTTAGCAGAGGCAGAGAAGACAGACAAAAAGATCTGAGGCAGGAAAAAAAACACTGCCTGTCCACCACCACCAGCAATGGACAGAAGAAGCAGATGACCTAAAGATGGGACAGAGAATGAGAGAATACCAATTATTCCATATATCATTCAAAACTAAGTCTGAAGTGACGGGTTTAAATGACTACATTATGAATTGGTTATATACAAATTATGTTGGCACATAAATAGCTACAGAACTTCTCAAAAGCGTTCCCCTGCTATGGTCCAGCCAACTCATGATTCAAGTAGGTCCTTCAGCTATAAGCTGGGTAGACCTCTGGTGTCCTGTGCTGCCAGCTGGGAGATCACTAGATGCCAGAATGGAAGGTTCAGCTTCTTCCCTGTCAGAGGTACCAGCACAGATGAGGCTATCAAAACCTAGATGACAAACAGCAAAATCCTGAAATAAGACAGGGAGTTCTTTACAATTGCGAGAAATATAGCAATTTCTAAAAAGGCTCATTTGGGCCTCAATGCTTTAACTACTGCAATTTCATTTGTATCTGGTCACGCTGGCTAGGACCTTCTCTTCCTTCACTATTCTATCCCTACCTGGGAAAAAAGAAATAAAAATTCATGCTTTCTTCTCAGCACCAGACAAAAGTCGAAGATTTCAGCATAAAGTGAGAGTGAATCTCAAGCACTACGGAATGACCAAGAATAACTTGCAAGCAAATGCTCATCAGCTGGCATTAAGAACCCCTTTAAATGACAGGTCAATGTTTCAAAGTATGGAAATGTTCAGTATTTAGGATAGCTTTACAATAGTTCAGGACAAGGTCAGAAATAAACTAATCCACGTAAACAGGCAAAGATACGTGCAAAGCCTAAGCATTCACAAAGTTCTCCAACTATGGGCCAGTTTACAAACCATTCATTCCTGCTCTGGGACAGGAAAGCTTCCCCCCACCCCTCCTCTGTAAACATAGTTCAGATGTTTAACAACCGGTGCTCAAGCAAAGTGGTCTGTTTTTTTCCTGTTTTACCCAAACCCCTAGATTTGGAATAAGCAGATCTTTGCTTCGCACATTTCAAATCCCAATGTATTTCTAGTAATTTAGAGAGAAAAATAAATTTAAGTGTTCAGGCTGCCCTAAACAGGTAGGCTTTAGTCATGTTAATAACCTACTTACATGGTATTCTTCAGTCTAATCATATACATACATTAGCCAAGACTAAGACTATATTCAATTTGCAGCAAAGAACATCTCATTTAGGAGGTTTTTAGTGTCGCGTACAAGTTTTTTCAGCTAACAAGTAGTTCCTCAACCTACAAGGATGCCACACACCAACTATTTTGCCCCTTTTTCATTTTCATATCACTGCTGGTGGCTTCCTCTTTAGCTGTCTGCACTCACCCAGCTTGCTGGCAAGCCTCATCCGCCTTCCAACTACTCAGTCCCACCATCCTTGCATGAGCTCTAGTTTTTGTGCTGAGGTGGGTCATTGCTGTATAATTCATCAACACCTGAGAAATCACAATTGAATTAACATAGTTAAACAGCTATATTGGCACCCCTTGGTGAGAGTTTTACTGGAGAGAAAAAGAATAATATTCTCTGATAATTGGGAGCTTAATATTGAGATTTCTCATTTGCACAAAGGGCAACACCACGATACCCGATTTCAGATTCATCTTCAAATGTCAGGTTAGAACCCATCCTCCACCCCCAACAACAAAAGAGAAGAAAACCCCAAGAATCAGCACTGTAAAAATGCTCCCAGAACTTACCAATGGAGTGTTTTATTTTTTATTGATATGAAATGTTTTATGATTTGTGTTATGATACAGGTTATTTAAATGCAAAACATTATAAATAACTTCGAAATGGTTAGTCACTGTAACTAAGGCAACCAGTCTCCCACTCAATTTCTGGAAATAGGAACAGAGGTAGGAACAAAATAAAAAGTTATCAGGAGGAAGAAAGCTAATGATCAAATACTAGTTTGACCTAAGGAAGGCCCAGCTGGCTAAAGAAAAATTCAAAGTACAGTAAGTGAAAAGCAAACCTAAGTGAAAAGCTAAAAGATGGGGTGGACAAAGTGTGTAACACCAGGGAGATTCAAATTGCAGAAACAAAGACAGAAATTTGGGAATGTAACAACCCACATCAGGCAGCTATTCATCAGCTTTCCCCAGGAATCACTGCATTTTTTGTGGGTGCTAAGGAAATAATTTTTTGACTGCACATTTGCCTTGATTTTTTTTTCCCTGCTATTTGCTTCCAAGTAATGGTCACAAACCTTTGATGCTATCTACATGAATAGACCTTTATACCCTCACAGAAGGCCACTGAGTTAACAGGATCTGCCACGAGGATCTGACTGCAGAATCAACGCTTGCTTTGTTTCTCCCCCACCTTCTTTTTATTTTTTTTTAACTCAAAGTAGTTCCCCTTCTTCACAAGTTCCCCAGTTATCAGGGAATCTGATCCCCTAACCCGAACACATGGTAGAATCAGATTCTCTCAACACGTCCTAATGGAAGGACTGGTAATTACTTCGTATAACAAGATAAATGGAGTTCAAGTTGCCCAGAGTTTTCCATCAATTAAGGAAACTTATCTTTTCAGTACCTGTGAGTTCTTAGCTCAGGAACATGAGAACTAACAGGAAAACTTAAGGTATGATAAACATTACAGCTTCCCAATATAGTCATCTTTTACACAATTAAAACAGGTTAGATGCAAGTTTTAGGAAGAACAGACCACAAAGTAGCTCTCAACTTCAATAAGATTTCAAAAAATTTTGGATTTCTTTAGGGTTTGTGGGTTTTTTGGTCTGTTTTTTTTTTTATTTATTTGTTTTGGGGGTTTTTTCTGAGAACAGTAACTTTGAAGTAACTTCCATCAAAATAACATTTAAACCCGTATCTCACTACTCTATGCCTGGACAGAATTTGTAGAGCAATACCACATAATTTCATTCCCACCATATCCCTCCCTCATCAAAAAGCAGCAACTCCTTTTCATCACCACAGGACACCATTCCTCCTCTTAGTGTAACAAGGAACTAGTTGGGACATTTATTCTTGGCATGAATTCTAAAGGACATTGGCAGTAATGAAAACAGCAGCCATAGAGGCATTCAAAGCGTTCACTATGACACTGCAAACATTTGTTTAACTGCCAGTTGAACAAGATCCATCTTAGCTAAGAGAAACATATAAATGGGCAATAAAAAAGTCAGTGCTCTCACTGTTCAAGGACTTTCAAGATAAGTGGTCACTCATGCAGTGGCTCATGCTTCGATCATTTCCACTCATATCTGACTCCTGGGAATAAATATATTGCCTCAAGTAGAGTCAAGTAAAGATCCCATACAAATTCCCTCCAAATGTCAATTACAAACATTTATATTCTTAATATTCAGAGAAACTGAGGAACACATCATTATGGAAAGAGGAAAAAAGCATTTATCAACTATAATAATGCTGCATCCAGTGAGATCTGTCAAGGATTGCTATATAGCTGCAAAATTAAAGAAAAAATTCAGCCCGTTTTGATCAGAGCTTCCCATGCATTCAATGCTTCAATGCATTTCCCATTGAAAAGAGGGCTTTCGGTATAAGACAATCTGTAGGCAGATACACAGATAAGACATGCAAGAGAAAAGCACCAAAGCTCTCAGGTGTTCAGTAATCTAAATTTCACCAGACCACCATGAAAAACTGGACTGTCAGTCACTCCATATGTGCTACAGAGACTAACTAGCAGTCCTTTAAAATAAGAATTTACCTGTTCTAGGAAACAATATACTTAGAGACTATCACATAATAGCAAAAAAACCAGGAGATGCTTTGCCTTTCACAGTTAGTTTTGCATAGTTGAGTGGGTTTTTATACAGGAGACCAAAGCATACCATTATGGAAACTCACCATCAAGTTACTTTTTTCTCCTCTATTCCTCTCTGAAAAAAATATGCTAAAATACCAGAGAACCTTAACCTAAACTTCTCTTTCAACATGGTTTCTTACAGAATAGCATGACAGCATTTCAGGAAGAAACAAACTTCCATAGCTTGGATGAGACTGAGGGGTGACCTCATTCGTGTTTATAAATACGTAAAGCGTGAGTGTCAGGAGGATGGAGCCAGGTTCCTCTCAGTGACCTCCAATGATAGGACAACGGGCAATGGGTGCAAACTGGAACACAGGAGGTTCCACAGAAATAGGAGAAAATACTTTGTGAGGGTGAAGTTGAGAACAGTGCCACAGGCTGCCCAGAGAGGCTGTGGGGTCTCTTTCTCTGGAGACATTCAAACCCAGACTGACCACAGTCCTGTGTGACCTGATCTGGGTGCTCCTGCTCCAGCAGTCCCCAACACTCTGTGACAGCTTCCCTAACGCTTGGAATTTCAATAGTTTAAGCAGCTTCTCATCTAGAAGAGCCTGGTATACAAGCACCAATCTGTGAAGACAGTATGAAAGCAAACTAAAGCGCATAAGGTATACTTTACTACCTATGCACACTTATTTTACTTGTCATCTTTACTTGTAAAGGTAAATCCTTCAGGGACAGAATCTGCAGATTTGCTTCCTCTGGTTTTAAACATGTCTCTCCAGCACCACACAACAAAGAGCAACCAGAACAATCTACAGCTTTAACTTGAGGCTTGGGTGATTTTTCTTCCTATTCTAGAGCTATTTGAGCATTACAGATACCAACTTCTCTCAGTATCACTCAATTTAGCTTCAAACACAACTTTTTGCAAGTACAGCTCATGGGGTTTTTTTGATACCTAATATACTTTGAAAGCAAATGTAAAGTCACTTCTGCAAGCATGACGTGGACCCTGAATTTCAGAACTTTGACAGATACTCCCACCTGGCAGAACTGCACAGCTATGCAACTCCTGCAGAGCGAACACAGATTAGCAGAGTATGTACCTGCTGGCTGCTCTCCAAACCCAAGGAAAACCTGCATGGAAAAACCTTTATTCTCAAAGTTAAACATATCAAACCAGCCTCCAAAGACAATCAAATATTTGAGCTTCACAAACACATTAAGTATCTGTAGGATCAAAGTTTTGTTTATCAGTGCACTAAGTAAATCATAGTGGAACTGGGATTTCACTCTCTGAGCACTACTGAGAGCTCTGGAGCAGAATTCCTCACCTCACTGTAAGTTCTTGAGCTCTGCCTATATGCTAGCAGGCAGTAATTTCAACAGCCAAACTAAACCAAGTGTAAGAAAACAAAACAGCAAGCTGCCTGCACACCTCAACTCTGCCTCCCCAGCAGAATTCTGACATTAAAATAAGTAACCCAGAGCCCTTCTACTTCACCAAAGAAGAAAATCAACAGGTCTCTGTTGATCCTGGAAGGAAAATAATCTTGGAAAAATATGTTAAAGTAATACTTAGTAAAATTACTGTTCCAGAAAGCTATTTGTCAGTCAGACCCCTGTAAGAGGACATCAGCACATTGCTTCCTTCCTTCAGCAACACAAACAGGGTAACCCTTATGATCCCCTCATAAAACAGACCCACTGTAGGGACAATACAGCACATGACAATTTATCCTAAATGACATCACTATGAAGCAGAGTATACAGTTCAAGTAAACAAGAAACATGCTGAATGAAATACCAAAAGTAAAATCTCTCTCATACAGCACCACAGGTTGGTTTTTATAATAGCACATCGAGACCTGAAGTCAAGACTTCTTGCACACCACTGCACAAGAACAGTGACCTGAAGGAATTCTCTGTAATTAGCAAAACTGAGATCATCTGTATAAATGTGATTCCTCAAGAAAGCACTTTTAACTGTAATAACTGATTTATCAAGCAACTGACACACACCCAGCAGAAACACAGCTGCTGCTAATAATCATTCTCTACAAAAGCCTCTTCAAAACTGGCCCTTCCCTTCCCTCCTATCCCTGCTATTCCTCTTTTTTAAGTAAAAGAATACTGCAATTCCCCATGAGAACCCATACAGACCCATGGAACCACTTAAAGAAAACTCATCTCATACTTCTAGATTAAAAGTTACAACAGAAGCTGAAAGCAAGATATGAAAATCCCAGCCCCATGCTGATTAACAGTTTTTAGATATAAAATCCCAAAAGACCAAGCAATCTAAGTTAGGAGACAGAGGTACGGGCAGACTGATGAAAGGACAAGTAGGTAAGGACAAGCTGATGCTGATCAGCATAATAAACAGACACAGGACACAAGCTGTCCAACCACTGCCAAATTTCTAGCTGTTTGTTTTTTCCTGTGTGCCTTTTTTTGGCGAGGTGGGGTCCTCATGCATCACCACCATCAATCTTATGGAAGGAGGAACAGGGAGTAGTAGCTTTAACAGAGAATTTGGTATGATACCCTGGAAAACCGGAAGAAAAAAAAAAGCACCTTTTCTGGCAAGCATCTTTCCTTGCAGGCAGCAAACCAACAGCGCAGACCCTCCCACTTTTGTATCTTGCCACCGCACGGGAGACAATAGGTAAGATGGGGGGAGACAGCAGGAAATACGATGGAAAAAGGGACAGAGGAGGCAAGAGAAGTGTTTTCTCGGGAGCCAGGCTGGCAGCCGGGCGAACAAAGAAGGGTGTGATGTGCGGAAAGCAACAAGCCACTGAAGGCACGAAAAGAACCACTCCCCCCTAACCCTCTCCCATCACCACCTCCCGCCTCCCCAACAGGGACCGGGGGAAGGTGCGCCGGGGGCGCGGAGGCGAGAGGTGCGGCAGCCAAACAAAAGGGGGGGGCGTTAGTATTTTTTTTTCTTTAAGGGACAGAGTAGGCAGCGCTAGGGCTGTGAAGCAGCGTGAAACGGCCACCGACGGCCACACTGCCCGGGTCGGGCTCCGGGAAGGGAGGAAGGAGCGGGGCCAGCTCCCAATTACACCGCCTGCCGCCGCGCCTCGCCGGCCCAAACGCTCCTATCCCTCACAGCGGGCGGCTCCTCCGGCGCCCACAGTTCTCCGCCTTCCTCAGGGCAGCCCGCACAACCCCTCGGCGCCCTTGGCGGCCGGGGCAGCACCGGGCGCTTCCCGCCCCTCCCTCCACCTTCAGACCCGGCAGGGCGGGCAGGCGGGCGGGCTCCCGCCGCTGCCACCTGTTAGGCCCGGTACCTGCGCGGGGCGACTGCCCCAAACCGCCCGCCTAGCGTGGGCCACCAGCGTGCCCGCAGCGGGAGCACATGGCGCCGCCGGGCGGGCGAAACCCGGCCCCGGCAGCGGCCATGCTGCCTCCCCCTGCCCGCCGCCTGTCACACGCCACACAGCGGGGAGGGGGCGGGAAAGGGCGCGCAGCCGCCGCGCCCGGCGCTACGGTGAGGGGAAAAGAAAGGAGGAGAAGGAGTAAGGGGGCACCCACCTGCTCACGGAGTTTGAGGAACACCATGGCGAGGCCGCCGCACCGACCGGCCGCCAGCGACTCGACTCGACTCGGCTCCTCTCCTCTCCTCACCCCGCCCCTCCCAGCTCACCGCCAGGGCCTGCCAGGGGCGGGGCTTCTCCTCGGGCCTGCCCGCCCCTCGGCCGCACCCCCGGGCCCGCCCGGCCCTGCCCGAGCCCAGCCCAGCC
>VZTY01029234.1:68941-102017 GCA_013400935.1 Turnix velox
CCCGCACCACCAAGGGCGGTGCTGATTGGCCGGTGGGAGGCGGGGCGGAGTAAAGGTGGCGCTGATTGGCGGATGAGCGAGGGCGGGCTGGCAAAGGGAGATAACGTGTGGAGGGCCTTGTCCTCCCTGGTATGAAGCGGTTTTATGAGGGGTGGTTGGGGTTTCCCCCGGGCTGGCCTCGGCGACACGGCGAGAAAAGGCCCAGGACTCGGTTTACTGGCAGGCCACAGGCAGGACTCGGCACTGTGCCCGCCAGCACCTGCCCTTGCGAGATGTAGTCACCCGCCCCTCCAGAGGTAGTGGGAGCCCCTTCGATCACACCGACGAGGTTTCCCCTCTCGTGCCTTTTCATGTCAGAAACCTGTCATAGAATTGCGTCCCCTCTGCTAATGGGGAGAAGGACAGCCAGGGGCTGGATCATCAAGGCCCCAGGTGGGTGCAGGTGTGGGTCACACTCCTGGCTGAGGTGCCTATGACAGAGCTCTGTCATCACGGGGACACGAGGAAGGAGGAGCTGCAGTGGAACTGGCGTTGTGTTGGGTGGGCGTGAAGGGGCCGAACACAGGCACAAAGACGCTTTGACTCATGATCACAGAATGTCAGGGATTGTAAAGAGGTCATCTAGTCCAATCCCTCTGCCGGAGCAGGAACACCCAGATCAGGGCACACAAGAAGGCAACTAGTTGGGGTTTGCTTCCAGAGAAAGAGACCCCACACCCTCTCTGGGCAGCCACTGTTCTCTCATCCTCACACTGACAAATTTTTTTCTCCGATTTCTGTGTAACCTCCTGCATTCCAGGTTGCACCCATTGCCCCTTGTCCTATCACTAGATGTCACTGAGAAGTGGTGACATTGAGCAGCCATACACAAAACGCAGAAGAATTCTTAAAAGAGAAAAGCTATTTGACTGTATATTAGATGTTCTCTTTTTTGGTGGAGGATGGATAGAGACATCGCTTGCGTGATGTCTTATATCACAAGCTTGGTGGCAGGCCTCTGTCCCTCAAACACAGAACATCTTCACAGACAGGACTTTAAAAACCTCTTGTGTAAGGAACAAAAAGCAGAGTACAGACCACTGGCACTGGATGAAGTGTTGCTCTCCCATAAAATTACACACCAGCCAGCCAGCTCAGCATGATAACTATGATTTGGAAGAGTTGTTTTCTCCCGAAATTTGATTCTTCCCTTCCCAGCCCTACCTGCAAAAGACAACAGACTGAAGAGAATACATTTTTGGAATTAAATACTGCTGCAGACAAGGCTGATAGGAATGTGTCGAGTTTCCCGACTTTTCTGTAGCTTGGAAAATAGACTGTGACTTCTCCTTAACACTCCATATGTAGCTAAATCTACTTAGACATTAGAAAGAAGAAAGAAGGTTTAATGAAGCAACTAAGTGTATTCTGTGTTAACACTCAGTTGTGTGGGTTTGCTCCTGTTCATGTGCTTGTTGATCCCAGTAGGAGCCTGAGGCAGCTACTGAGGCAGATTGGCTGTTGTCTTTGAATCCTAGTGGCCTGATCAGGTATGTTTGTTTATGTTATTTTATTTTAAGCAGTTAAGGTCGCAGTCTTACTATAGCAGGCAAAGGAAAAAAAAGGTCAATGTTGTGACACCTTTTAAAAAAAAAGTTTGTTGACATCTAAGTATGTCCAGAAGTGCTGATTATAAATGTTTGGGTAAATTTCATACAGCCCCATACTTCTGCACTTTTTTGTCTGTTTGCAAATAAAAGCATATTCTATGCAAATACGAAACAGGTAGATTTTGACACTGTGCAAAATGGTTGAGGACTGAGATAACAACATAGTGGAGAGGCCGATGGTTGTGGAAATTAGAGATAATTTTATCAATGCAGTCAGCAAAGGAAAAAATTCCATCAGGAAACATTGCCTTTGTCTGTCCCCAAATTAGACTGCTCTTTTTCAAAGTGAAAAGAGTGTCTGTGAGCTGATAAAAGTTCTGGTTCCTCCTGTGAAGCTTATCAGTTCCTGGAGTTATTCAGAAAAACATCAACTTTCATCTCAACCACTATTTAGAGTAATTTCTGTGCACAGACAAGTCATCATACATGAAATTTTGTCACCTAGAAGAATCACTAGCACCTCTGGCAGCTTGGAGCCTGGCAGAGTTTCAGGAGGGGAAGGTGCTTTTTTATTAAGCTTCCCCAGCTACTTTCTCTAATTCTCAGTCTGGAGGCAGAGAGCAGTTCTGCTAGATTTAAGCATGTCATCAAATAACTGAACTCTAACTATAGATCTTTTGTCTCTTTTTTTGTTGTTTTTTTGTTTGCTTGTTTTTTGGGGTTTTTTTTTGTTTCGTTGGTTGATTTTTTTTCTGTGAGTTATAATATTGTAAGAACAAATTTAAGAAGTAAAACATGGAAGTTAGAATCCCTGAAGATACATATCTCTTTCAGTTTAAGCAGGATGTTGAGATGGTCACACATGTGAAGGTGGATAATGCAGAAGGAGGGGATTTTCTGTGTGTTGTTTCACTGAGTTGAACCAGCTGCATACAGATACTTTGTCTCAAGTCAAGATATAAGTTATTGTTCCAGGTGGTTTTTACACCTGGAACAAACGATTATTATCTGACCCCAAAATACAGAGGAATAGAGAAGAATATTATCTCCAAGAATATTATGCAACCACAAAATACAGAGCAATAGAAATAATCAAAGTGAAATGTAACAGCATGGTAAGGAAATCATAGAATAGTTCAGGCTGGAAGGGACCTTAAAGATCATCAACTTCCAACCCCCCTGCCATGGGCAGGGACACTTCCCACTAGATCAGACTGCTCAGTCTCTTGTCCAGTCTGGCCTTAAACAGGAGGCACTTTATCACAGTGTGAGGGCATCCACAACCTCTCTGGGCAACCTGTTCTCGTGTTCCACTACCCTCACCATAAAGAATTTCTTTCTTATATCTAGCCTGAATCTCTCCTCTTCCAGTTTACATCCATTATTTCTAGTCCTGCCATCACATATCCCATTAAAAAGTCCTACCCCTGCCTTTCTTTAGGCCCCCTTCAGGTGTTGACAAGCTACTGTGAGGTCTCCCCAAACCTTCTCTTCACCAAGCTGAACAACATTCATTTATTACTGTGTGATTCAGGGCAGCTTCACCCACGTTATCTTTAAATGCCCCATTACAAGGCAAGTGGCTGCACATATGTACATTAGGAACATCTAACAGAATTTCACAGGAGTTTGTGAGTGTTGACACACAAAGGTGCTGGAAGCTTTGTCGCTCCTGATGAAGATCAGAATGTGTATGTGCAGAAGTCAGCCTTGAAATGGGCTGGTTTGTGAATTATTAGCAGTGCAGCTTTCCTGAGGGCACACTTTGGGCAGATTGTGATGGGCAGCTCCCATTAATTTTAAATCCTCTCCCTGTAATTTACTCCCATGGCATGTAACACGACCCAGTGTTTTAAAGATAGGACCATATGTGCTGTGCTGAAATACAGAGTGGGATCAAACTGAAGGCACCTTGGAGCAACCTCACACTGGAGACATTTTAGAAACTTGTCTGAAACACACTTATGATTTATTTAGTCTGCCGGGAAGGCCTTTCTAACCAAGGCTTTTAGCCTGGTGTAGTAGGTATTTATTCTTTATTCTTTCTTCTAACATGGGTAAACAGGCACAGGGGTCAACGGCCTTACACAAGATCATCACGTGAGTCACCTACCATGGCTAGGAATAGAATCCTGGAGACCTGATTGCCACTGCCCTCCTCCAAACCCTCTCCTGTACTCCTAAATGAAAGCAGGACTCACTTTAGTTTTACCAAATGTGAGGTGTCTGAAATAAATATAATAATTTCTGATGGAGGGATGGATTTATCTTTGTGACTTCAAATCAGCATTACTCAGAACTGGTCACCTGATGGAAACCATTTTATAATGGTTTGCTGGGAGCGTCGTCATAAAGCTTCTTACACCTACTATGAAATATTTTATCCATAAAAATCAGAAACAGTCAAGGTTTTGTAATTCTGTCCGAGAGATTACATTTTGAATTATTGTTTGTTCATAGTTACTGATTATAATGGAAACATACCGAGTATGTTTCCATTGAATATGTTGAATAATGGCATCATCAATCAGACTTCATTGATTGGCACTTCTAAAGCACCATTAGGTTTGTGGGTAATCAATTTTGTCCTGTTTGGTGCTGACAGGAGAAGAGAGAAATCATGAGCCCTCCTTATTCAAAGAACAAATGTGATATCCAGAGGAAGGAAAAGTGAGTGTCCTTCCTACAAATCAGTAAGCAGCAGCGGCCTGCCACACAGATCTCAGTGCATGAGTTCATGGAATTACAGAATGTCAAGGATGGGAAGGGACCTGGAGAGATCATCTAGTCCCATCCTCCTGCTGGAGCCAGAACACCCAGATCAGGTCACATAGGAAGGCATCCAGGCGGGGTTCAAGTTTCTCCAGAGAAGGAGACCCCACAGCCTCTCTGGGCAGCCTGTGCCAATCTTCTCTAACCCTCACTGTGAAAAAGTATTTTCTCCTATTTCTGTGGAACCTCCTGTGTTCCAGCTTGCACCCACTGCCCCAAGTCCTACCACTGGAGGTCACTGAGAAGAGCCTGGCTCCTGACACTCACCCTTTACATATTTATAAACATGAATGAGATCACCCTCAGTCTACTCTTCTGCAAGCTGAAGAGACCCAGCTCCCTCAGCCTTTCCTCAGAAGGGAAATGCTCTAATCCCTTCATCATCTCTGTGTCTCTGTGCTGGACTCTCTCAAGCAGTTCCCTATCTTTCAACCGAGGGCCTCAGAACTGGACAGAATATTTCAGATGTGGTCTCAGGTGAAATTCAAGTAGAAGGGAAAGAAAACAGAAAATTAAGAGTGAGATAATAATGGTAAGAAATTATGTCACTTGCATTTTGATTTTCTCACCATAAAATTATCTTCTTCAGCAGGATAAAGCGAAGTATAAAAGAAGCATAAGAATGGTGTAAATGACCCTAGGTTTATAAAGAAAGGAATGTTGTTCCAGATCTTCTTATGATTTTGTGATTTCTTCTTTTAATCAGTCTGAGAAATGTCCAAGCTGTAATAAAAAGAAGTTGGATCTGGAAATGTGATCATAAGAGACTGTTAGTTTTGTTAATACTTTATTTAGTTAACCAAATATTCTGGAGCCTTTTAATAAGAATAAGCACATGCCTCAAAATGTCCTTTTGCTATGCTTATCGTGAAGCACAAAAGTCAGTTGTCAGTTGTCTTGCTTACCAGAAGCTTAATTGCATGGTCAAAGTCTTGAGAGGTTTTATGACTGCTACACCAGGACTCTTTGTTAAAGGTGCACTTCAATAGAACTCTAGCAAAGTATTGCATAGGATGAAGGGAAACAGTAGAAATATTGAAGTGGAAATGCGGATTTTCACTTGAGAAGCAAAATAAAAATTCTGTCTTCTGAACAAGAAGCTTCTGTGCATCTGAACCCCTTATTTTCTGATGACAGAACTCTAATAACCCAGCCATCTGCTCGTTTAGGCAGGAGGATTTCTGGGTATGTTCATTTCCTCTACTGATGTGCCAGAGATGCCCTATTGACTGCATCCTGTGGTTTTGCTTTCAGGGTGGTTTGATTCAAATTGTGCGCAAAATTATTGCAATATTTGGACAGTTTGGGATTCTACTTTCATGTGTTCCTCTTTCACACTGCAGAAGCAGGTCCCTTGAAAATGGGTACAGCATGTCCTGTAAAGAAGTGTGAAGGTGAAAAGTTTCTTTTACCAGTACCACAGTTGCTGCAGCCATGGTTGAGTTTCTCAGTTCTCATTCCCTTTTAAGAGTGCAGTATAAAACCAGAATGCAGCAACTAGACACATGTATTCTCCCCCCGTAATAATTTATTGCCCACTTCCATTTCATGTAAATGGTTGCTACACATTTTTATATGGTAATGCAGCTGCATTGCCACGCATTGAGAGCCTCAGATAAAACTTTTAAGTTCATGAAATACAGGCTCTTTAATTGCTATAGTGGAGAGCATTTCATTACCCAAACATAGTGGAAGGATGATCACTGTACATCCATTGTGTAATAAAAACTCTATCATATAGAATATACATCTTTAATTTTTTTTTTCTTGAATTATGGTTTCTTTGCATGCTTTGATGGTGTACATGAGCCTGCAGCCATGCAGATAAGTATGTAAACTCTTCTCAGATAAATACTTTTATCATCTAAAGGAATAAAGTGCTCGAGGCAGAAGACAGGAATCTCTGAGAAATACACTACTGTGATGAATACATTTGTCAACTGAGTGCCATAGCCAGGAATTTCAGGAAAGATGAAAAGGTTTTTCATGACAGCGAGAAATTTGTAACTCAAAGAAGAGAAAACGAAGCAAACAGTTTGCATTTATCTTTGCATCTTAATAGACAACCTTATTCCTGTTTTCATGATGTTGTCTTCATCTTCATGCTACAGGATTGCCATTTGTATAAAATATTCAAAAGCAATGGAGTTATATAGGTAAGGTTTAGTACCCTTGTCAGTCGCAGTAGTTAGAGAAACTAATGTATGGTTATTTTAGTGTGAGGTTTTTCATTAGTACTGATTCTAGAGCTGCTTTGGACTTGACAGTTGACATGCACACAGAGAACGCATTAAAACACCTACAACTTTATTATTAATTATGATCTGGTAACTTGCTTCCCCCTCCAGAACATATGCCAAGACAAATGAAATCAGAAGGGTGTTTCAGTTCTTTGATACCTGGGTCTGCCCCTCTAGTGCTGAGGGTGGTGTTTGCTTTCTTGTGGGAGGTGCAGAGATTGAGCCCTGAATTAGAGCAAGATGCAAGAGCTGTGTTTTCTAGTCAGGATCCATGCCAGTGAACTTTCTTAACTCGTAGGACATGATGCATAGCCTGTGTTTTCATTTTTTTATTAGCAAAGTACAATACTTTCCTTGGAGAAGTGGAGAAAGTAATATCCAGATCAGCCAGAATGAATGTAATTAAAACTCTCTTACTGAACACGTTACCAGCAAATATTCCCTAAAGTACTGACTGTAGAGTTCTACATTGCCATGAGGTGAATTTTCTGAGTTTAAATTTATATACACAGAAACAGCATAATTAAATTGAAATAATGGATAAGTTCCATGTAACATATTTGGCAATGCTTCTGTACAGGCTACTGGTTTGTGCAGTGTAGTGTTGATTTAGGGAAAGTTTTTGAATTTGCACACATGCCCATTAGTAGGTGAAGCAGAACATGAACATGTATCAAAAACACTGGGCACAGAATCTTTTTATGTTTTTTTTCTCTTTGTTTCTAAGCCTCAGGTTTTTCAAGTATGTTAAATATTCCAAGATGTATTAGGTTTTCAAGAATTATGTCATGCAATCATGCTGTGTAATTTGAAACACCTTGTAGGTTATAAGTTGAACATCTGCCAAAATAGGAATCTTGGAAGAGAATCACCATCAGATCTGTACAGTACTAAGTAGTGGCATCCTCCTTGCATTTGAAATCTGGCTCAGAGGCCCTCACCCATCTATAAGTATAGGTTGTACCCATATTAATGTATGTATTTCCTTATTGCTGTCATTTGATTCTATGTGGAAGGTTTCATTCTATGGCTACTATTTGCATTAGTGGTATAGCTAATATTTCCCACTGTGATTCTCTTTTGAGGCTTCCCATAAATATTACAGCTACTAATTTCCAGCTGGAGAGAATCCATTCCAGTGCTGGGCACCATATGAGCACTGAACAAAAAAGGCAGTTTCTCTCCCAGAAATCATGCCCTGCAAGCCCAGGGCAAGCAGCAGCATTTGCAGGTCGTGGGGACAAGATGACAGCGTTGGCTGGTGTCAGCTAACAGGTAACCTGAACAGTGTTGGGTGCTCATGGGCGTGATGATGGGTCAGGGCTGTGGCTGGCTTAGTTTTCAGTGGGCTCCTTGCCAGGGCTAGGGTTGTATGACTGCCAGTGCCTGCAGCAGAGGGGCAGGAGTGCCTGGATGGTGGCAGACGAGACTTAGAGGGTTTGCTTCTTCTGAAGGCTCGTACCACGGAGCTTATAGCTACACCACTGAAGGTGAGAGCTGCTGGTCAGCAGGGATAGGGAGGTGATTGTCAAACTCTACTCGGCTCTTGTGAGGCCCCATCTGGAGTACTGTGTCCAGGTGTGGAGTCCTCAGTACAAAAAAAACATAGAGATTTTGGAAAGGGTCCAGAGGAGGGCCACGAAGATGATCAGGGGGCTGGAGCACCTCCCCTATGAGGACAGGCTGAGGGAGTTGGGCTTGTTCAGCCTGGAGAAGAGAAGGCTGCGGGGTGACCTCATTGCAGCCTTTCAATACCTGAAGGGAACCTACACCCAGGAAGGAAGTAAACTCTTTGAAAGGGCTGACAATAGCAGGACTAGGGGAAATGGATACAAGTTGAAGGAGGGAAGATTTAGGTTGGATGTTAGGGGGAAGTTCTTTACTAGGAGAGTGGTTAGGTCCTAGAACAGGCTGCCAAGGGAGGTTGTGGATGCCCTGTCTTTGGAGGTGTTCAAGACCAGGTTAGACAGGGCCCTGAGCATCCTGATCTAGTAAATGTGTTTGCTTGGTGGCCCTGCTAGGCAGGGGGGTTGGAGCTACATGATCCTTGAGGTCTCTTCCAACCTGGGTCATTCTGTGATTCTGTGTGACCTGCTGGGGGTGATTTCAGAGGTCTGAAGCATTTATGACACTGAGAATCCAGTCAGGACAGGCTGACTGAAACTGGCCATGCTTTTAACACCTCCAGAAAAGAGATCAAAGCATCACGCCCATCAAAGCATCACAGGGCAGAAAGAGCCCTGAACCCACAGCTCCTTGGCTGCTTTTTGGCAGAGGAAAGCAAGTTGGTTTGCTGCACGGTTCCTCAGCCCCTGGTGCACCTCCCCTAACCATACAGGACAGCCAGCAGCTCGCCTTGCACTGTGTCTGCTCAGAAAGCTGCCCAATTGTACTGTGGGGTCACATCTGCTGTTAGAGATTAACAACTAACTCCACCTGCAGAAATGGGCTGGCACTGGACCTCCCCTTGTGTCTGACAATTCAAAAGAAAAATCCAAAGTCCTTTTACTGGTTCATACCTTTGCCCCCGCCCCCCCACCAGAAAAAAAACAAATCCAAAACCCAGGACAGCCCCCTTCAGCTGACATCTGGCACTGGCATTTACATCTTTAGGGCTGAGGAGGCTGCATCACTGCCCTCTCACCATGGGAGTCCAGCCATGCCCTCTGCACCAACATGACCAGATCCTGCACAAAAGGAGCTGGAGCTGCTTAGTCCATTATTAACTCACAAGGCAAAGCAGAAGCACTGTGCAAGGAGAAGCCATCTTGGCAGGGAATCAAGTATTTATTCATCCACCTGAAATCTTTTTGGTAAGCTTTCGGACAGACTTGCATTCTGTTCCCCAATCCAGGTGCTCCTGCTCCAGCAGGGAGGCAGGACTAGATGATCTCTTGAGGTCCCTTCCAATCCCTGACCTTGTGTGATTCTGTGATTAGGCTGAGCTGTGTGAGGACATATAGGAGAGGGGAGAAAGCCACATACCTCAACACAGGCTATAGATCTGCCTGTGTATATTGGCAGGTCTGCCTGTGCTGAGCTGCACATTTTCCCCTGTGCAATCATTCTTGTGATTTCTCTTGGACTGTCAGCAATGTGGAGCTGGAACTGCCTCCCAATAGCCAATTTTCCAACTTTGGCAAGAGGCTTCGACAACTTAATAAATAATCAATATGGGCATAATCTGATCAGCCATAAAGCCAAGGGAAGATATGCGTAATCAGAAATTTTGACTAGTTCACTGAAGGTTTTGATCTTCAGAGGATCCACAAAATGGAATCAGCAGGGTGTGGGAGTAGCACTGTTTCCTGAGGACAACTGACTTGGCAGGCTCCAGAGCAGGATGTGACCCCAAATTGGTGTGTGTGGCACACCATGGATTGGTGGTCCAGGAGCTCACCTGCTGGCACTGATTCCATGATGGGCAAGCCCTTTAGGGATAGACTTCATTCTCTCTCATGCCTGCAAATCCATGCTCATGTTCCTCCCTTGCTTCTCAGTCCACTGGTTGAAGAGGAAATGCAGCCCAAGGAAAGCCCGGAATCATCCACTCTGTCTCCACTCCACAAACTGCAGAGCTCTTCATGAAGCAGTTGATAAACCCTTAGATCCTGTCATTTGAAGAATGTATCTTTACAAGTTTCAAAACAAGATAGAAATGCTAATGTTGTTCAGTATCCTGATGTTTGCCAAACCTCTTCTTGAGTCAGAACCCAGAGATGTGCTATGATATTTGATCATTAGGCCACTCAGGTGCCCCAAACACAAAGTAATTTTCAAAATGAAGTTTTCAGGCACAGATATTATCACACAAAATTACTGACAAAGTTCAGAAAGCTAATATTTACTAAGCTCCCCCCAAAAAAATCCATTTTGAAAATATTAAACACTATTTGGTTAACTGGTTCTGAATTATTGTTTCTCTCTCACATACAACTCTGTTTTAACTTATGTTTGTCATCTGCTCAGTACTATAAAAAAGGATTTACTTAGAAAAAGAGAGTTGCCTTCTAAGCCACAGGTAGCTTTACCTTTGACTTCAGAGCAAAGGGGCAAACAAGTCTCAGTATCCAAAGGAGTGCTCAGAAGGAAACATCTTCATTTGAAGAAGAGGAGCAAGGAACAACATCCCATCTTAGCAAGCCAGACCCTTCCATTGGAGGCTTCCCTTTCCCATTCTCAGCCCCGACCTGGCACAAGGTACTGGATGAGAGATTGCTGGTGCAGCCTGGGCTGGAGGAGTCTGATAAACAGCAAACAGCCATTACATTGTTCATGTGTTTCTGAGGATCTTGCCGCTTCTGTGTATGACCTGAACTGTTCGTTGGAACTGTTGAGACACACACACTGGATTCAGGAAAACCTCGTACATCATACCTGGAGTCACAAAGATAGGTACAAAGAGTGCAGAAAGAGACAGATGGGAAACAAGAATAAGAGTATGTGGAAAACTCAAAAATTTTACTATTTTTGCCAATACCTTAAGTTATTTGAAGCTCGGGTATAGATGTTATCATTTCTTGCTTGCTACTCGCTGCTGCCACCCCGTGTTACCAAGATTTTTTTCTCCTGGAACAGTAGTGCCCCATGAAATAGAAAGAAGTGTAGTGCCGTGGGCAAGAAACACCCGAAAATTGGTTAGACACCATCCAAGAGAAAAGATAGGAAAAGAGCAAAGCCATTCCTTGGAACGCTGGGCATCGCTGAAAGCAGAATTACAAACTTCAAATAAAAAACTTCAGAGCAGAAGCATTGAATTCTGAATGGAGGGCTGATGCTATTTAATACCAGTGGAGTTTAGGGATGCATGTTAAGAAATGCCAGGCTACTGCAAGCACATACACTGACAGCCTATCTCTCCTGTGCTTTCCTCTTGCACTTTGATCTTTTGTCATGCTTTTTGGGAATGACAGATGCATTAGTAATGAACAAATGTGGACTGCATTCAGCAAAGCAGTTTCTTTCAAATTCCCACGATCTGGTAGTGTGCCCATTTGCTAAGGAATGGCAGCCAGTCTTCCAGTTTGGGCTAATTAAGAGTAATTGTGGATAGTTTTACTGTCAGTACAAATTTCTAATTAAACAGTTTTTAATATTTTCTATGTCTCTATGATACAAAATATGAGTTTTACCTCTGCCATTACACACCGTATTAAAAATAAATGAGGCTCAGATCTGCTAGAACAGCAAATCCCTGCAATCTAAAATTTCCTTCTGTGCAGCTTGATTCTCTGCTACATCTACTTCATTTTAAATGACTCCTGAAGGATGACATTTAAGAGACAATCTGCTGGTAGCTAATCACACGGTTTCTGCATATAATTTCAATGGATTATCTCTATATGAGAGCTAAGGCTCATCTATCAGTTTGCTGGTTTATGGTCCTGATGTGGGAAACAGGGAGCATATGCACAGCTTAGTTCTCTCTTCCCTTTGTCTCGCAAGGTCTGAAAACACGTCTGGGTATAAATACAGTGTTACCCATTATCAGATTGGTTAATGTGTTACCAGCACATGCTCCTGGGCCAACAAATGCTTTCAGAATATCAACTTTCCTTTAAAACACAAAAGCAAGTTTAGTTTCCAGCTTTCACAACTGAGAAAGAATGAGGAGGAAATTCCAGCTCCAAACCAAGAGTGATGAAAATGTCTCCTAAATCATGTGAAGTTGTAGCCACTCAAGTTTCCTGAGATGCTTCTTATGTGTATGGCATTGCTGAACATTTTTCTAAAGCCAGTGTTTCTCTACACACACAGTGTTTCTCTACTTGCTGGATCAACAGGCTGAGAAATGATGGAGAGATAATAGTGCTTCAACAGTACTTGGTGAAGAGGAGAGGAAATTGGAAAGACATAGATCTTGCTTTACACAAAATGTAGCCTGTATAGGAACTAACCCTGCTTTGGCCCAGATTTTTCATTCCAGTGCCCATAAAGTGGTTTTCAAGAAAATAGAAGCAGGTTCTTCTTGGTGAGACATTGCAAAGACACACGAGAAAAAAGCTGTAACTTGAAAGAGGAGATGCTCTGACTGGATATAAAGAAACATCGTGACAGCAATCAAGCATGGGAAGATGCAACCCAGAGAGGTTGTGCAGTCTGTATCCTCGGAGGTTTTCAAGACCTGACTAGGTAAAGCCCTGAACAGAATCACACAGAATCACAGAGTATCAGAGATTGGAAGGGACCTCAAGAGATCATCTAAGTGACCTTGCTTTGCGAGGAAACAAGAAGACCTTGCAAGGCCCCTACCCATTTGGGTTATTCCATGACACTGCAATACCATGGGCTTAAATAGCAGCAAAAGCAGCCTTCACCAGTGTTGAAAAGTAACCATCATGCACTAATATGAAAGCCTGTATTTTAACAAACAGGATAGATTGAAGTAATTAATCTATGATTTCAAAGGTAAATTTAAAAAAAAAGAAACACATTAAAATGTGGGACTTGCATTTTTTTTCTGTCAGGCAGGAACACTTTTGCTGGTGGAAGGGGACAGCGGAAGGAAACTCTGACATGGTGTCAGTGTAATGCTAGTGTAGGCATCACCTCTGTGATCACTCCATGTCCTATCAAGGTGTTTTGAAAAATATAGAAAGTATGAGATCACTTCTGTAATAGGACCTGGCTTCCTCAGATGGAATGAATTTCATTATTTTCAGTCCAAATGCTTTGCCTCTGCCACCCCCCCATTGACATGGAACACGCCTAAGACATGCTTCAGTTTGAGACCTGATGGCAGACACCTCCCAGTCTGTCTCAAGCTCTATACAATGTTACATAATTAATATTGCATTTTCCTCCATTCTTTCTTCCAATATCCAGCGCGCTATCGTGAAGTGCAATGCTACAACATGCTTTCCTCTTGCTTACAGCCCAGCTTCTGGCCCTCAGCAAAGACAGAGAAGAAGTGCATGTGAACACCAGGAATGTCCTGTCATTAAGAAAATTAGATAGAATGTGATTTCACTTTCTGAAACAGTGATGGTAAACCACTGCTTCCAACTTACAGAGTCATGACATTTCCTATTTGAGGGGCAAGATGGAGAGGAATGAGGTCCTCAGTTTGTGCTATTGCCTCTGACCCTTCATCACTATGATTTTGTGACTTTTTTGTGTTTGTCAGAGGAAAGTGCTTGTGGCTCCACTAATTTATTTCAAAGCTGATTGGGTGTCCTGAGTGCCCTATAATCTTGAAACAACTAGTGTTGCCTTCTTGGAGCTGTCTCTACAGCATTTGATGATAAAAAGGGGAGGGAAGAGTGAATTTTGGAAGATGTGAAGAGATTCAGATAATTTTAAAAGTATAAATAATGGCAATGTTTCTTTAGCAGGATAATCCATATGAGAGTTTTCTACTAAGTACAAAAGGATCTACATCAACTACCTTTAGGGCAAGTTTAAAAAATAATGCAAATTATTTAAGCAGTTGTTAAATATGACCTTTGTTCTTGGCAGCAGCACAAGGAAAGCAAAAAATAATTAAGCAATTGACTGTTGAAAGCACTACTGACCCATTTCAACACTGAGTTTGTTTGCTGCTGAGAGGTGGTTTTGCCTCTCATTTCCTTTTCCCATGATGAAAGTAAGACACAAATGTCATTTTAGCGTCTACAAATCTAGTTACATTAATTAGCATCATACATTTAGAACTGGTATCAATTATTATCATACACACTGCAGCATCCAGTGTTACTGTTTATATTTCTATGTTTCTAGATTATGAAATTTTTAGCAGTTCCCTGGAATCTGCCAAGTACGGTGCAGTGTATTGCTGAGTTTTGGAAAAAAAAGGCAGCACCAGCCCAAACACTCCTTCCAGGCATAAGAAATTAATAAGAAAAGTCTTTTAGTGCTTAGACCCTTCCTCACAGAACCAAAACAGCCTAACTACTCAGAGAATAGCCTGAGACATCTGTTCTCACTGCTGACAGGTGATAAAAAGGCTTTCCAAAATGCCCAAGTATTTAGCGACAAGGCTTCTCATGATGTCATAAAATTAGGCAGCTCAACATTTGGAAAATCCCACTAGGGTCCACATTTTTTGAGATGTTTAAGCAATTGTACAAAGATTGGATTCTTTTACCATGAGAACCCAAACACATTAAATTTTTAGGCATCTGAGGAAACAAATGGCCCCCTTTTCTCTTGCCTGAACACTTGCAGTGAGATGCAATGCAGCAAAATGCAGGTGGGGAAACCTCTTTAAGGCAAGTATATTACAGGCTAGTTTATCCTGACTATCTGTTTTAACTTTTCATGAATGAAGGAGAATATTTCTTGATATTAGAAGAAATACAAATTCTGAACAGGCTTTGGATCTCCAGATCTATTATAGCAGATCCTCACTGGGATATTGCACTCAGATGATGATGGCACTATATGCCCTGATAGAAGAAGATAGAAAACAAAAGCATGCAGGCATTAGAAGTTGTAGGAATTCAAGTACTGAAGTAACTACAAATTCTTTCTGTATAAATAGTAAAAACTGGACAGAGAGTTCTCCTAGAAAGCCAAACTAAAATATCTGCTGTCTACAGTAACTTCTACACCATAGGTTACCCACCCTGATTTTATGCTAATAATTGCAATCAAAATAGTTCAGGGAGAAAACTGGAAAGCAGCATCACTGGGAACAGATGTCTGGGGTAGCTTCACAAGCTAGAGAACAAGAGACTGCTGATGTCACTTTCTTAAGTGGTGGCACATGGCTCTTCTATCAGCTAGGGCTACTTGAGTTAGAGGAATTTTATAGAATTTAGGTCAGTTTGTTTTTCTGCAAGCGCTCGGTGCTTTACCTGGGGGGAATGCAAACAATCCCTGTATCCCTCTGTGACACATCTTGTTTCTGAACAAACTTGCTGCATCACTTCGTTCTGCTCCAGGCAGTTGTTTTGCTTTTATTTACTTCTATTTCAAAGACCCCGCAGTAACCAGGGCACCATCTTCCTAGCAATGCAGCATGTAAAGCTAGCACCTTCCCCAAGGAGGAGATGATCTCAGTATGTCCGGGAAGCTTAGGGAGGATATGAGGGAGCGAAGGTGTGAAGCAGCAAGGCTCCTGCTCCCAGGCCTCCATCAGTCTGGCCAAGTGGAGACTGGAACCTGGATGTCCTGGTGCTGTGGCACACACCCACTTTTCCAGTCACCCCAGTCAGCACATCTGCACTTTTTGGTAATTAAGGTGGAATTTGTCCTCTGGCCCACGGTGTGTAGGAAGGAGAGGCCTCTGAGGCTGGGCAGGCTGCCCAACTACTGGGTTTTATAAACACACCAAATCAGCCCTGCTCACTATCAGGATATTCAGCCCCCAAACAGTCCTGTGAGATCTCGTTCAGAAAGGGAGCAACTTAAAGCCAGGTCTGACTCTAATCTTTCCTATATAAATATGCCCCAATTTGCAACACCTTCAAATGCCAGGCATGAGTGAATACAACTGGAAAAATGATAGTTATATCTTCAGAAGAATTTGGGATAACTCTGCAGTGGAAATTTCCTTCTGTCCCAATGGGACAGAAGAGGAAATGTGTGGTGCAGGCACTAGCAATGTCTGTGCCACCGTCTTCTGTAGAGTTTCGACCTCAAAAAGGAAGAAGTGCCAGACCCTCAGAAAATACTCCTTATGTTGTGATTTTAAAGGAAGTGCTCAAAATACTGCAGTGATGGACAGCACTGTAAGATACTCAAAGTTATATTGGGAAATGAATAAATTTAAATTGAGGAACTGCCGTGGGAACTGGCAATCATATCTTGTTCAGCATGCTGTTATTTATCTATCACCAGAAGCACACATGGTGTTTAGCAGACAAAAGAAAAAATAAAAACCCTGCAGCACAAGTTTGTTAATCATAATTAGGCACAATCAGATTGGAAGATACTTTGTCCATTATTTTCGTTGCAATGTGCTGTGCTATATTTGTTAGAAAATGCCAAAGATTTTGCAGAGGAAGATTTACATAAATTAATTTCCCATGCAACTTTGTTGAAAGAAAATGTTCATACAAGGAAATGTTTCAGATATCTCTAAATGCAAACATTAACCTTTTGCTCCTAAATCATAGAATCATAGAATGGTTTGGGTTGGAAGGGACCTTAAAGATCATCAAGTTCCAACCCCCTTGCCCTGGGCAAGGACATCTCCCACTAGATCAGGTTGCTCAATGCCTCATCCAGCCTGGCCTAAAACACCTCCAGGGATTGAGGGGGCACCCACAGCCTCTCTTGGCAACCTCTTCCAGTGTCTCACCACCCTCACAAATGTTGATGTGTGTTAAAAGCTCACCATCAGTTTTAAAAGAAAGTCAACAAAAGATTGTGGAGTGATCACAAGTAAACTTTGTGATAATCCCATCTTACTGGAAACAGTAAGGTTCTTTGGTTTTCACTCCACTTTGGTGCACAACACATTGTATGAGCTTCTTACTGCTAGAATTATTTTAATGTGACCTAGTGAGGTAGGAAACCATATCAAAACAGGGCAGCAGAGGCTGATGGCAAGAATGACATGAGCTTAGAAACACAGGCAGGTAACAGAGAGATCAGTCCAGACAGAGAAGCAGCCTAAGAAATGTCATAGATTTTCTCATGGAAAGAGACCCAAGGAGCCTCAAGGCTGGCTGAATTGACAGGGCTTAGGGGAAGTGGGGCAGAGCACGGCATAGATCGGATTGCTAAGGAAATGACCCAGCCTGGAAAGGATGTGCAATAAGGAAATGTCAGCATGAATATTTCATAAGTTGACCAGTTTTGTAGATTTAACATCTTAAAATACAGTGACTATAATTGACGTTAGGCTCTGGGAAGAGATGTAATTCCTGTCTCAAGAGATAGACATGTATTACACAGAAAAATAAAGCTCTTGGCTATGTTCTGCAAGGTGCCATGCATTGCTATGTGTATTCACTGAGGGAGCATCATCATTATCTGCCTGAATCTTAATTTCCCATGGAATATCACCCCTGCACTTTTTTCTTTCTAGCTAATATTGCAGTTTCACATATAAGGGCACTTCTGGAAGAAAAAGCTGTACCAAGACTCAGTTGATGCAGGTTGAAACCAGACAAACTCAGACTACAAAGCAGCTGTGGTATTTCTGCTTGTCAGCAAAGGTAAGTAAACATTAACAGACTTGTAGTGGATTTGCCACAGCTGGGAGGCTTAACATTATATCTGGTTGTTTTTCTAGCACCAAACACCACTGATGAATGTTGCAGAGGAATTGAGAGAGGGACATTCTTTCGTCTGTGTTTCACGTGAGATCAGACTGGTCCCTTCTGGCCTAAGCTGCTGATTACCCTAAAGCAAACTCCTCTGTCATCAATAAGGAGAAATTTGTGAACTGAAAGCTAACTGCATCTGCCTCGGGTTCTAGCAAAGCCTTTTTATAGTAAAAGCAATTTCCCTGGCTATATTGTATATAAAATAGCATCCTAGGTATTGGATGTGCATTGGAGCCCTTTAAATTATATACCCTCTGGTAGCTGATGCAGCTTCTAATGGACTTATCTAGCCTAGGAGTGAAGACAATACATGTTATGAAAAGGTTTGTGCACAGACCCTAATGTAGGTTAGTATAACTTGTCCATATCTGCTGTCCACACCCATGAAATCTCTCAAGCAGAACTCCCACCTGCCTGCACCCCAGGCTCCATGGAGACGTCAGGACCTGGCATTTTTGGAACCCGGAATTGCAGCTCTTGCTGCTTGCAGGGCTGGCCCTGCCTGAGCTGTCTGGCTGTTGGAGATGCTTTTTGGTGAGGAACTGTTCCCAAGACTGGCCCTCTCCTCCATACCAACAGGGCTTTACTATCCAATGTATTCCTTGTGCCAATGCTATGACATGAAAGGAGCACGTACAGCAACTAGCCAGCAGACAGACTCCATGGACACCCATTCACTAGGTGAGCCAAGGAGCCTGCAACAATTGCCTTGCTTCTCCAAGCAATCCAAAGCATGATGTCCACGTGCCAGAGGCTTGTAAACAGAGCTCTGCAAACACTGACAGCACAGAGCCCTCTTGTGAACGAGCTGGGCAGAGAACATCTTCTAGGCCACCCAGAAGAGGGGAGTATGCTAGGCAGTCTCAGCCATGAAGACATAGGTTGTTGACTATGAGGGAGGTTGTGTACTCTTTCTCATCCACCCAGCCACCCTGCGATCTTTAAGTGCAGGGCAGGCACAGAGCACTAAAGGATCTACAGAATGCTCTTGTTTCTGAAAGTTACAGGCACTTAATGAAGTGCTTTGCTGGACCAAAGCCCTCAGACAAGAGGGTATTTCACCAAATAATACAATGACATTGTCTCATGTGGCACTTTTCACCAACCTCTGCAGCCATTTTCTCTATAGGAGCTATAGTGAGAGAGCCAGGATGTATCAAAGGGAAGATGGAAGAATAAATCCCAAAGTTTGCTTTTACCTCACTTCAGATTCATAAAACTTCCCTGGTGTTTGTTCCAATACAATTTAAATATTAATATAGGCTAAAATGCAGGATAAACAAAAAGCAAGGAAAGCATTTTACTGTGTGCTATATATATAAACCAGACAGAGCAAACTTCCAACTGGGAATAATACTAAAAGGGCACTTTAAGCTGCTCTGTGTAATGTGAGTCTGATCAATTCAGTCCAAGCCACATTAGTCTCATAAAAGCCAAGAGTAGCATTTTGTCCCAAGGGTTTCCTTTGAGGGATATTCCTCTCAGAGTGCACTATCACAGATGCAATTAAGGGTGATAATATTTTTTGCATATACTAAGCAACCCAAGAGTCAACATTAATCAAAACAAGCTTTCATAGCTTTTTTTTTTTTTTAATGCATTTCCAACCTCACAGTGTAGTTGCTGTCACCAAGGTGACAGAAGCAGTAATGACTGCAGTGAAAATTATTGTACCCCGACCCTATGAACTATTTTTGACAAGCAAATACTTTCCTGGAAGCTAGTAGGGGGAAAAAACCAGTGTTCTCATTAGTAGTCAGTGCTTTTATTCAAGTGGAAGACAAGGTGGGTATGCCATCAGGCTTTTTAGGATCATCTCCACATTCTTACTCTTGCCTCCCAGATTAATTGACATTCAAGTTCCCAGGTCTCAGTGATGGTTGCAGGCTCATACAGGTGCTGCTTTGCTGCTTTGTCTTGCTGTCCTACAATCATATCATTGCTTAGAAAGGATTTTTGGATATTTCACCAGATGTAAAATCACAGGGCTTTATATTTAGTGCTCCAGCTGACAATTATCCTACCTGCATACATTCTCTCTCTCTTGCTCTCACATGAACACTCCTGGCTTTGAACTCTGACATTTACCTTGGACCATCAATTCTCTCAATTAACCAACACAGTGCATTAGTATAATGGTTACTTCTGGCCTGAATTCTCTTTTGCAATAGCTAAGAGGAAACGTAGCAATGTTTCTGTAGTTCATATTATACATAAAGTCTTCTAATAGACAGTTAAGAAGCTATCATATAATCATAGGCTTTGAAGGAACCTTAAAAGGCCATCTAGCCCAACCCCCTTGCAGTAAGCAGGGACATCTTGCACTAGATGAGATTGCTCACTAGATGAGCCTGGCCTTGGATGTCTCCAGGGATGGGGCCTCCACCACCTCTCTGGGTAACCTTTTCCAGTGCCTCACCATCCTCATGGTGAAAAACTTTCCTGTAATGTCTAACCTAACCCTGCCCTGCTCTAGTTTCAAACCACTGTCCCTAGTCCTGTGGCTCGATGTCCTTGCAAACAGCCCCTCCCCAGCTTTACTGGAGCCCCTTCAAACACTGGGAGGCCACTGTGAGGTCTCCCAACAGCCTTCTCTTCTCCAGCCGGAACAGTCCCGTCTCTTTCAGTCTGTCACCTTTTTGGTGAAGGTCTTATTATGGTAATGATCTTACTTTGAGGTTATTTGCATAAAGAACTGTCTAGTCTTTGTAAAGAAAAACTTTGCATGTTTTTGTGCTTCCTGACAATAACATGACACATTGTCTTTTCCTCTGAAGCTTCTCTATATAAACTTTCAACTCATTGGGACAATTCAGGTCTTAAAACACACAAAAATATTGGTTCAAAGGTGCTCTTGACAACGTAGGGTCATAAAATGGGAACAGAAACAACCAGCATGATGAGAAGTAGTCCAGTTCTGGATTCATTCACTCACCTCAGACTTCTTCATATTTTGGACACCAAAGTGCAAGATGATCCAATATTAACTAAAGTTCATGAAACCCAGGCATCACCCAGAAACAAGCAGTTCAGGAGAGAGTGAAACTCCCATCGTGTTGCTAATTATCAATTTCAGGGAGAGAATTATTTTTCCACATGCAATATGAGGGGATACAGAAAGATCTGGGAATGATCCCAAGCACCACTGGATGATCACAAGGTGAGATTTCCACTAGCAGCATTGCTGTTGGTTTGTCCTACATGGTTTGTGTTAAGTTGCTAAGTCCTAGGGCACGAGTGGCCACACAGCTACTGGGTGATGGTGGGGATAGAGTGCTCAGTAACCTTGTCACTTTTTTTTGACAAGGAGCCAAGAAATCCTTTTTCATAGCTGACAAGGCAAGGATATTTAGATCATGTCTTCTGTCCTAACACACTGCCAGGAGAGCTTGAGAGCTCTGTGGGACTGTCTGTCTTCATCATATTGATCTCTGCTGCAACAAACACAATAGGGAAATTCGATTAACTGAGCACTCACCTTCAAGTCCATCAGTTACTGCTGAATCAGCCATCTGAACACCAGAATGATGTTTTGTCAGATGTTTTCAACAGCCTTTTCTAGACAACCCAGTGTTGTTTGTGGGAGGTGTCTCTGCCCATGGCAGGGGCTTGGAACCAGATGATCTTTAAGGTCTCTTCCAACCCAAACCATTCTATGATTCTGTGATTCATATGGAAAGGGCAATGGACTTGCTTAGTTAACAAGGCTTATTCCAGACTAGGAGTATTCACACACAGAGCCATAATAAACAAAACATACTCCCAAGAAAGCATGAGGAGTTGGGGGGTGTGAGACCCTTATTGCTCTGAGATAACAGCCTTAGTCACACTTCACAGTACCATGCTGTTTCCACAAATTCACCCATTGTCAATTATTTGTTTCTGGGGTGATTCATAGCCACAGCAGCTTCCTGTCTTCCTGGGGACTTTCTGCTTCTCACAGCCTCAGCAAGACCCATACTTGGAGAGGGGTGTCAGTCCAGGTTTCCTTTCTGAGGGGGCCAGGCAGTAAGGGTGGCAGGCTGAACAATGGATGCTCTTCCACAAGCTGATTAGCCCACTGTGTGTCTGGGAGTTGAACAAGGTTGGAGAAGGGATTACTGGCATCATAAGGAGCATAAGTTCCCTGCTCACTTTTTACCACTTGCCCTGTTTCCCAAAGTCTTTGCTGCAGCACTGATACTTGGCTGGGCTGGCCTCTTTGAATGCATTTTTGGCTCTCATGAGATTGCAAAACTACTGTGGTGATGAGGTTTCTCTCACTGAGATTAGAAAAAGCTGCAAAAGGCTGGCAAGCAGGCTGAACTGCCCAATTTCTATTACACAGAAGGCTGTATCCCATCCCTTCCCTCTTCAGGTGGAGGATAGACCTGATGCTGAGGACCAGCAGCAGTGGAATTGGCTTCCCTGTGCCATCCCAGCCCGTTAACACCAGCCAGGACCCCCCAAAGGGATGTGATGCTGCTGCAGGCTCTGCTGTGGGGGTAGCACAGAGAGGAGGGAATGAATCCCCTCCCACCCCCAAAAGCCACAGATGTAATGTTCTCTGTGGGAATGTCAAGTGCATTATGAGGACTGACAGAAATGTCACAGCACATTGCAAGTGCTTTCATCCCCTCACCAGAATAAAACACATGTCAGATCACAGAAGGCTGTTTTCTCTCTTATCAGCAGTGCCGGCTGTTGTCTGGCTATGCAGGACCTCCCAGCCCCTCCAAGGGCATTTCTGATGCCAAGGAAACAGCAATTTATGAAAACACTTTTCTCTCTCTCCTTCTAAGAGTGGGGGGGGAGTGTTTTTGTCCATCAATACTGAAATAAAAGGTCCATCTAGCTGGAGCCTGCTGCATCAGGTACAGCTTCATTTGCTGGGGATTTGATATCACTCTCATCATGATTTTTCTAGCCTTCATGGATTGTGGCTAAATGCTTTGCACCATTTGCCCCTCAGAAGTTCCCAAGATGTCTCAGATGACACTACTCTGGCATATATTTTTGGGAAAGGAAGATGTAAAAGAAAGCTGTCACTCATCTGGCTGGGTTTTTCCTTGCTGCAGTGCTATTATAGTGTTGATAAATACTGAGGAAAATTGGCATCAGCTCCACTTTTCTCCCTGACTGCTAGGACATGTCCAGCTTTGGTTCAGTGGTTGGCATGTGGCCTGGATGGTTTTCTCCACAGTTCAGACTTGCTCTTTTTCATATTCATTTCACCTCCAGAAGGGTTCTCCAGAAGCTGTCTTTGCTTCTCTGACTTCGGGCAAATGCCATTCTAACTGTGATGTTTAATAGTAGGTGTCCAATTAACACTTCTTATTCATTGATCCAGTTGCTAAAGGCTGTTTGTTTTATTAATTCTGTGCAAAATCTGCCCTGATCATTTGCCTGGATCTGTTCAGCACTTAGTGGAAAATCAATTTTAATAGGACTCAGGGGACATGCATGTAACCTTTCTCATGTCCTCAAGTGTGTCTCATTTCCAAATGAGGTAAAACAGGCCCATTAGTGTGTAGCTAATATCTGCTTGATGCAGTAAGTATCATGGGTTCATCAGTGTTCATCAATGATGGTTCCAAAACCAATTCAAGTTTTTTATCAGTCTTCTGCCTCTAGATGCATTTGATCCTAGAGGTACCTGAGGTTTTTCCACAAGAGTGTTTCTGCCTTCCTTCTTCCCGAAGACTACTTCTATTGCTTCCTTCACCCTACAGAACTGCTTGCAGATGTAGAGGCTTGTTCTAGTGTGCTAAGCCTCACTCTTAAATATTCCAGGCTCTTCTCAGTGACATCCAGTGGGACAGGACAAGAGGCAATGGGTGCAAGCGGGAATGGAGGAGGATACACAGAAATATAAGAAAAAACTTTGTCAGGGTGAGGGTGAGAGAAGAGTGTCCCAGGCTGCCCAGAGAGGGTGTGGGGTCTCCTCTGGAGACATTCAAACCCCCCACCTGGATGCCTTCCTGTTTGACCTGATCTGTGTTCTTGCTCCAGCAGAGGGATGGGACTGGATGATCTCTTGAGGTTCCTTCCAATCTCTGATATTCTGTGATTCTGTGTGATCCAAACATTTGGACCCTCAGTGTCTGGTATTAGGAACCACTGTCCAGCTTGATCAAGTCTTGATGTCTGGCTGGAAATCCTACACACTACTTCTTGGACACTTCCATACCTGTAGTGATTGTCCCAGAAAATGGGCTGCATTTCTGTAGTGCCTGGCTGAGAAGGTGAAACTACCCTTTTAGGTAATTTATGTGGGAAGAAGTGGTGGCAAATTAAGACTGTGCTTATTACATAGCACAACTGAGAGGGTTTAGTCAGAGTGAGGCATCCAGCTGTAATGTTAACCATTCTCCAGTTATCTCCACAGTCTCTGTCTGGAGGCTCTCCTGACTTTCATGTAGGTACTGCAGTTTCTATGTGCTTTCCCCACACACACAATGTTAGAAATTGATAATCTGGTAACTGTAAGAAGACAGCTCGATGCACGTGGGTTTTCTTTTACCAGTAGCTTCTGAAGTGATCAGCCACAGTTTTCTAAAGAGTGCCTCAAGTGAACGACAGCCCCAGTATTAATAATTTGATTTCAAGGTGAGCTCAGGGGCATGGCAAGTCCCCAGCACAGTAATTACTTGGGGTGCTTAAGAGCAATGAGAGGTCCTGGAAAATTTGATAGAGCATTAATTATAACGGAAAGGTTTTTAATGATTGCTTTCCATTCAAAGATAGAGAACAAAATAAGGCATATGTTCTGCATATAATCTGAATGCTTGCAAATAAATTTTGCTTGTGTGAAGGATCTTATGAGAGCTCTAATAAGAAATACCTCATCCCTCACAGGAGCTCTGAATTAGTCAAGGTCAACAAGTGATTTTGCCCCTCTACTGGGCTCTGGTGAGGCCCCTCCTGGAGTTACTGTGTCCAGTTCTGGAGCCCTCAACATGAGAAGGACATCGAGCTGTTGCAGTGGGTCCAGAGGAGGCCACAAAGATGATGGCTGGAGCACCTCCCTTCTGAGGACAGGCTGAAGAAGTTGGGGTTGTTGAGCCTGGAGAGAGAAGGCTCAGGGGGGACCTCAGAATAGCTTCTCAGTACCCGAAAGGGGCTACAGAAAGGCAGATGTAGGAGTTTTTAATAGGGTACAAGGATGGCAGGACTAAGAGTAATGGATCCAAACTGGAAGAGGGGAGATTTAGGTTGGAGATGAGAGAGAAATTCTGTCTTGTGATGGTGGTGAGACACTGAAGAGGTTGCCCAGAGAGGTTGGGGATACCCCCTCAATCCCTGGAGGTGCTTAAGGCCAGGCTGGATGAGGCACTGAGCAACCTGGTCTGGTGGGAGGTGTCCCTGCCCATGGCAGGGGGTTTGGAACTAGATGATATTCAAGTTCCCTTTCAACTCAAAGCATTCTATGATTCTGTGATTATTTGCCAGTGTATCTGCCTGTAATTCATTTCACAATGTGAGCCCTCATGCCTGAATGGTTCTTCACCCCTTTCTTTAAATAAAGACAGTCCAATCTTTAATTCAATTAAAGCTCTTTTTATCCATCTTCCTCATAGATCCCAGCAAACCATCCTCTTTGCTTTGCAGACAGGAGGCATACAAGCAGCTCTCAATCCCTGAACTCAATTTTTACCCAAGCAACAGAGGACTCTATTTTTTCAGTGAGCCTGTCCTCATCCTCTGAGGTGCTGAGCTCTGTTCCAGGACCCCCCCCTTTGCTGTGAAGTAATGAAATGCTCCTCAGTATGAGCTCAGCACCTTGCAGAACCCCACAATGAAGTAATTTCCTGAAAGCCATGGAGTGAGTGAGACACAGTGCCAAGAATTTAACACAGCTTCTTGAGTCCATCCCCTGCTAACCATGAGCACAAAACCATGCTCTGTTTACTCAGAATTTAGTCCCTCACTAAAGTTATGCTCAGAATTTAGGCCCCCACTAAAGTTATGCTCCTGCATGGTTGTGTCCTGTTTGTAATTAATTTTTCTGTCTGCTCTCTTTTTTTTATGCATTAATTTCTTCATTGAGTGTTTTCTACAAGTCCCAGTGAGAGAATTGCAGCCAAAGGATCTTCTGCGAACGAGGTGCCACCTCCTCTATTTTCTTCAGGCTTTCTCATAGACCCTGAAGTGGGTTTGCCTGAGGTCCTCCTGCAGGAGAGAGGAGGCTGAAAAGGAAAGGAGGATGTCCTTCTCATCTCTCTACTAGAAACAGGTTCCTCCACCAAAACAAGGGAAGAGAAACATCTCTTATACCAGCATTTTCTCTTTGCAGGATCTACTCCTTGCAGCAGGGTCAAGATTCAGGGCAGGGGAGAGATTCAACATCCCCTAGTTCAATAATTGGACTGGAGTCTAGACCCAAGCAACATAAGGGAATACTGCTGAGCTGCTCTTTATGTCATTTCCACCCTCAGCTCTCTGGCATAATGGCCTTTCCCTCTCCTATCTGTCATCAGAACTGATACTGGCCATATGAGACTCTGAGAGGGCCTTTTCATACCATTGACAATGTTGATTTTTTCCTCCAATGGCTTCTTATCACTTACTGCAAGCCCCCTCCTTCTGAAACTGCTCTGGCTTGCATGCTCCCACTGGACTTAAAATTAATCCATGTCCTATCTGCTAGCTTTTACTCCACACACGGCTCTCTTGGGTTGCCATAGTCACCCTTAGTCACACCTTTAGGGTTGCCATCTCTTCCAAGGGAGCACAACCAATGGCAGTGATGTTTTCTGGCTGAGTGTATCAGTCTGTGCAGCTCACATGTTCAATATGCTATAGGTTGGAGATTCACACCCCTTTCTGCCTTTTGTCAGCTTCCAGGCACAAGGTCTCAGAGAGCTTCCCACTCTCAGCCTGCTTCACTGCAGCGCAGACTTTCCTCCCAGGCTACATTTTAATCACCTTCTCAAGGCTTGGCCTTTCATGAATGTTTTGCCGTACTCTAGCCTCAGCTCAGTCTCCCAGCAAGAGTTCAACATTTTCCCCAAATTACAACATTGACTCATCAGGCCAGTCATGTACTTCTCTAGCCTTTTACCATCCTTTTGGTTCGCCCTTTAAAAACACATTGCTGACATTGCACGAGCTGCCTGTGCCACCCAAACCCCTGTAACACATCTACCCTCTTTCTCACCCATTAAAATGGAAACGTTCACAATCATCAAATGCTTTAGAAAAAGCAACAGTTAGAAATTAGACTACTTTGTCTTAACTATCTTTATTTTGGCACCCATGGCCTCAAGTTACAGACTGAAGCCCTGTTTAAACTTCTCTAGCAGATGTTTATATTACTTTAGAATTTGCAGCCCAGTAAGGCAGAAAGCTTTCACGCTTCATTCCAGGGAACAGTCTCGCTCTCTTTCACTCCCACTTCCCTGTATTTCTCAGAAATTACTCCAGACCCCTGAAGTCTGGGCTCCTTAATTGCTTCCTCACCAATCTCAGTAACCATTTGCCTGAAACTTCCCAGATGCAGCCTTGAACCAGACCCAGCAGGAACCTCTTCACCGTGTGGGCATCAGCTCAAAGTGGCTGTACTTGATAGTGCAGTAAAGAATCATAGAATGGGTTGGGATGGAAGGGACCTTAAAGATCATCGGCTCCCATCCCCCTGCCATGGGCCAGGACACCTCCCACCAGACCAGGTTGCTCAGTGCCTCATCCAGCCTGGCCTTAAACTCCTCCAGAGAGGGGGCATCCCCAACCTCTCTGGGCATCCTCTTCCAGTGTTTCACCACTCTCACAGCAAAGAATTTCTTTCTTATCTCCAGCCTGAATCTCCCCTCTTCCAATTTGCATCCATTACTCCTAGTCCTTCCATCACACATCCTTTTAAAAAGTCCTACCCCAGCCTTTCTGTAGTGAAACTCTCTGCAAAGCAGTCAGAGCAACAGTTAGCAGCCCCGGGAGAGGAGCATTCTTACAGATATTCTTACAGATAAAATGCAAAGCATTGAGTAGGTATCAGTAGATTCTGTACAAATAGTTGATTCCTGCTCTCTAATGTGGAGTGAAATGAAAAAAAAAAAAAGAAGCCATTTCCAAGAAGGATATGCCATTATTCACAACATCAATAAATGCATTGAGAAGATAAAATTAAAAGACAAATGACAGCCCCAAATCCATAGATAGTTCTCCCCTCCTCCCTCAAGAAAATAAAAAATAGTACACGCTGTTTCTTGAAAAACTGGCATATTGCAACACCCAGGGTTGGCTCAGATGCTTCCAGAACAGCCAGACTCTTGCAAGCTCAGGCACTGAATGCTGAGAATGGCATCAGGCTTTTCTCCATGGCAATGCAGACCACTTCTGCTCAGCCATCTGTCTCATCCATCACCTTTTAAATTTCACTCCTGTCCTTGTCCATGCAATTCTGACACTTGGTATGTGAGTGTGCTGCAAACAAATCCCCAAGGCAGGATTTCTTTGCAAAATTACAGGTGCTCTGCAGACATTTTATTGAAATGCAGGAACACATGTATTATCATAACAGTGAAGATTGTAAGAAGTTGCTTTCTGCCCTTTTCTTTTTTTTTTTTTCTTTCTTCATACTGACTAAGCCAGTGCAATTTAATTTCAGATTTTACTTAGGAGATCAAAAATGACAGGCTTACTGAAATACATTCTGCTTTTCTCACAGGACCACTCAAATTGGTAATTCTGCTCCTGGGTGCTAAGGAGTTATACAATGATAATAATTAACTTGCATTTCTATGGTATTTCTATATATGTCATGAGTATGTTCTGCAAGCTGTGCAGGGAAATAAATTGAAATACCACTATTTCTAGGATTTTTACAGCCAATATCAGGCCATGTGGATAATACAGAATGATAACCTATCAAAATTAAATGTTTCCATTAGGCCTGTTTGAAACGCATACAGCTACAGAACTGGAGTTTGGTGTGAAAAACGGAGGATTTGCCCAAAGCTTTTGCTCTTGAAAGCGTGGGATGACAAAGTTTACACCCAAAATATCCCTCTCTTAATATGAAATTTGGAAAAAACCCATGAATATTGGAAACCCTTAGGCTCAAAACAAACAGAAATAACACCAGGGATATTGACTTCAGGGCAGCGCTGCCATTTGAGAAGTAAGGTTTTCAATACATGCAGTCAGCAGGCACAGGTTTTGATATGACACAAACTGCAGCTTGTAATCAAGTCAGCATGCAGCCTACATTAATTGAGACCTAGCAATCTCTATTTTAGATGCCATCATTTTTGAAGAACAAATCTGATTCTGATCCTTGCTCTGAGTATTAAGAAATACTTGAGACCTGGGAGTATAAAATACATTACTATATTTCATTCAGCTGTTAGACCACATTGTTATGATTTTTTTCTCTTTAATAGTTCATGTTAAACTTCTGGTTTACTGGATGTGTTAGGAAGGTCTTCTGGGCCCTCAAGAAGCAAAATGTTCCTTAGATCTGCCTAAGTAGGAGTTTATGGATGTCAGGATATATATGGGAAAATCCATCCAAATTCATCCAAGCCTGGAAGTTGCAGAGGATTTTTTTAACCACTTTAACATCCCTGTGGGGATGCTCCTGTCTGGAGTTAAACTAGTTCAATTTGACCAAGTTCACTTTGTTTCTTATGGGGTTAAAGCAAATTCTGGTGTAGCCACAGAATCACAGAACATCAGGGATTGGAAGGAACCTCAAGAGATCATCTAGTCCAGTCCCCCTGTTGGAGCAGGAACACCCAGATCAGGTCACACTGGAAAGCATCCAGGTGGGTTTTGAATGTCTCCAGAGAAGGAGACCCCACAGTCACTCTGGGCAGCCTGTGCCACTGTTCTGTCATACTCACCCTGACAAAGTTTCTTTCTTATATTTTGATGGAACCTTCTGTGTTCCAGCTTGCACTCATTGCCCTGAGTCACTGAGAAGAATCCATCCTTCTGACACTCACCCTTTTCATATTTATAGACATGATTGAGGGCATCCTTCAGGCTCCTCAGCTCCCTCAGCCTTTCCTCAGAAGGAAGATGCTCCAATCCCTTCATCATCTCTGTGTCTCTGCACTGGACTCTCTCCAGCAGTTCCCTGTCCTTCTTCAACTGAAGGTCCCAGAACTGGCCAAAATAATCCAGATGTCTCACCAGTGCAGAGTAGAGGGGAACTTTAGTTAAGAATTGGGAATCTAATGCAGGAAATTAGAGCAGGCTCAAATCAGCTTCTTGCTGTACTTGAAGAATGGCCCTCAGTTTTACAATGCCCCTGGAAATTGCTCCTCCTGCAATCTCAGAGCCCCTTTTTTTCAGCCCCGACCTGAAAAAAGCAGGTAGCCACAAAAGACACAGCACTTGAACACTGCAACTTAACATCTTGCTTGCCTGCTCTTCACCAGCTGACTCAGCAGACAGAGAAAAGAGAACTTTCAGTTGACTGTATTTATTTGCTCAGGACAAGGGTGTATTGCTTTTCATGCCAGAATGTCCGACTGCCTTTTGCAACCCTCACGGTCTTGGGAGGCCAGAATCCAAATGCCATCCTGCCATTAATAGTCCTTCTAAGGTGTTTAATCCACAGGATGTACCAAATTTTCACATTTGAGTTCCCTCAATCATGCTTTCAGGCTTGATTCCTGATGAAATGGCACAAAGGGAAAGGAGGAGTGGGCACAGCCAAGAATTGCAGAAATACTGGCCTATTGTGCAAATGTTACTCAGACTTTTAGAAAAATGAAGCAAGTTATGGCTGATCCAGCAGAAAGAGAGAAGATGAAGAGAGCAAGCAAAACCTGTCTTATCTCCAAGCTGTGTGATTTCTCTGCTCATATCAGGACCACTGACCAAAAGGGAGCGGAGATTTTGTTTGCTTCTTACACATACAAGAATGACTTGGCAGCCAGGCTTGAGCTGAAGAAATAAACACAATTCAACACCATCTAGATGATTAGTTCTATATAAGCAACCATTGCTTAAACTGGCAGGCTTAAAAATTCTGAGGGTGTCATTTTATAATCTATAATTATCTTATTTTTGTGATACCTTCTCCTTTACTCCCTTGCTGACTGAATTAAAACGGAATCCAAAATTTCAAAACTCATACATTTGAAAAGGATTTTTAGGAGGGAGGAAGAAGAGTTACATCTGAATTTACCAGCAGTCCAATTCAAACACACAAGGGTGCCACTATGAGATTCATATTTAAAAGGAATTGGTGAGTCAAAAAGTCAAGTTGTGTTAACAATTCAAAATCTGAATTTGAACCACAGTCTTCATTTGACCTTGACTCTAAACCTTTAAAGCTTCTTTTCCTCAGCCCATTTCCATGTGATGCACATTTAGCCAGTATCTCTCCTGCCATAATTCTGGGGTTTGTGTCCCGTTTGTTTTGCTTTTCCAGCAAATTATCTCTTCTTCTTCCCTATCTACAAAAAGAAGGTTAAAATGGAGAACTACCATCCAGAGGAAATCAACATTATTTCCTTTTGCATTGGCAAGCATCTGCTTAGTACAAAAACCACATCCAGTCACAGCTAGGCTCCCTCCTCCTCCCACCTCCCTCCCAGATCTGGTCAAAGAAAGCGAAAAAACAGCTAAAGGTGAAATATTTTGGAAAATAGGAGAGGATACACAGCTGGGAGTGTGCTGTTTTCTGCACTGAACAGTAGAGGGGGGCAGCAGAACAGAGTCTGTCTGGCTGTGTGAGGGCTGCACAGTTTGGACACCATAGAAACCCACCAGTGATAGCTCCCTCAATCCTCTCATGCACTGGAATTCAGCATTAAATGTATTTTAATGAGCTGAATGAACCGCCTTGGCAAGCAACCACATGTCTTCATAGAATCATAGAATGGCTTGGGATGGAAGGGACCTTAAAGATCACCTAGTTCCAACCTCCCTGCCATGGGCAGGGACACCTCCCACTAGACCAGCTTGCTCAGTGCTTCTTAAACCTGGCTTTAAACACCTCCAGGGATGAGGGAGCAGTCTGGAACTTCCGAAGTGCCTACCAATGGCATCTTCCTAGGAACTTGATCTGGCTTTGTATATACCTATTTATGTCTGTTTCATCATATCCTATTTTATGTAATTGTTAATTTTTCATTAGTTTAGAGCTTTTTTTTTCTAATCTTATTAATTCTATCTCTCTTCCTCCTCTCCTTGGAGCAAGAGGTGGGAGAGAGCATCGTGTCTTGTCACTGGCCAACCTGCCCAAAGCACAGCAGCTGTGATACTGCAGGGAGACAGAAATAGCAACTTGATACAAGAGCATGAAGTGCCTGACATGTAGCAAGCTCTTGGGAGACAACAAATATGGCTGCCCTGGAGGACACAGCAGAGTTTGGGTAACAGCACTTCAGGAAACCACAAGGTGTGACATGTTGTAATGAAGACATTTCCTCTCAGGAGAAGAATATTTGACAGAAGGACCTTTTTTGCTAAATCTGTCTCTTACTCTAGTATTATTTTGGGTTATCTAGTATCGAGAAACATGACATAGACCTCTATCAGGCTTAAGGAGAGATGCAGCCACCTTGTACTTTTCATGGAAGTCTTTTGATACTTTTCTGTGTTTCATCATGGGTACAAAACCAATCCAGGAATAGCTGTGTCTGGTGAATACACAGGCAGACACAGGTAAATACACCATAGAACCATGATTAGACATCTATTGAGACAGACGTATTTGTCTTTTGAGGCCTGGGAATTTTTCAAGACACGTTCCAGAAAGTCCTTTTGAAAATCCAGTCAGAATTTGAAAGTATTTCTCCTCTTTTCATTGGCTTTCAAGCAAAAACCATCATGTCTTCCTCATGCTGCTAATGTTTAGGGAATCCACCCCACATCTGGACAATTAAACTGCCTGGAGATACTCCAGCTCTGGGCTTTGAAGAAAACATTTTTAATGTTGAAAGAAAACACTGATAAGCCAAAAATAGAAAGACGGGTGGATTCTATCAACTTTCATAGGTCCAAGATCATGTACATAAGTATTTAGTTGCAGAAGCACTTTCTGTTCTGCTTTGAATTACATTAATCTGAAACATTTTTATTGCTCCTTGCATTTACATTTTGATATTCTGCCCTAATGTGCTTTTTTTTTAATTGATAGGATTTCAAACTGCTGAGATAACTTTCAAACAATGTAATTGTTGGCCTGTGCAATGAAGTACCATATTCATCCATTTATCTATGAAAGGCTGTTTATTACAGCACAGCATTCTGGAGCTTTCCTCCCTATGGGAAATGACTATGCCCCATATTAGTCATAGAATGGTTTCAGTTGGAAGGG
>VZTY01029234.1:102296-128446 GCA_013400935.1 Turnix velox
CTGGACCTGCTCCAACAGCTCAATGTCCTTCTTATGTTGAGGGCTCTAGAACTGGACACAGTAACTCCAGGTGGGGCCTCACCAGAGCCCAATAGAGGGGCAAAATCCCCTCTCTTGACCTGCTGGTCACACTTCTCTTGACACAGCCCAGGACTGCAAGCACACACTCATGCTCATGGTGAGTTTCTCATCCGCTGACACCCCCAAATCCTTCTGTTCGGGGCTACACTCAAGCCACTCTCCACCCAGCCTGTGTCTGTGCTTGGAGTTGCCCCAGCCCAGGGGCAGGACCTTGCACTTGGCCTTGTTGAACTTCATGAGGTTGGCACGGGCCCTCCCTGTCTCCTTTTTAAATTGCTCTTTGAGCTTCTCCATTTTGCTGGAGAGCTGTGAGTGCTTTGCTGTGGTGAGAATGCTTTTCCACTCTCTTCAGTGTGAAATTCCAGGTACAGTATTATGTCACATCAGATCTCTGTGAAAAAATGTATCTTGGCTCCAAAAGAAAAGATTAATGGAAAAATCATTCTCAGCCTGCCAGGAAAATGTATTTTCCCCTTCAGTGTGAAAACAAAGTGTAGAGTAAGCTGGGGGAATCTAAGGATTAAAGGGAAAGTAATGTTCTGAGCTTTTCTTAACCTCTGTCCCCTAATTATTTAAAGGCTCTTGAAGGAAGTGGAGCAAAATTAAGCAAATCAACTTTGTTTATTCCTGTATAACAAAGTTGCTTATTAGCAATGCTTTACATTGGGATAAATGTTAAGGTTGCAGTGCTATTTTTGGCAATTAAATCTAGGGGAAAAAAAAGCTTAAAAAACAACTGAATCATTAAGACAGACAGTCTTAAACTGACTACAGTTCATTAAACCCCAGAAAAGATAAATAAATATGGAGGGGAAAGAGGAGGGTAAAAGAAAAGGACCAAGGCAGCAAATTTTTACATTCTTACACACAAATAGCAAGTACTTGGCTAGAAGGATGTATGCATCTGATGGACACATGGAGCAAATAAGAATAACCTGCCAACATAAAACGAAGGGGGTAGTATAGCACAAAGATGTGCTCCAGCATTTACTGGAAACAACAGGAACCTAAACCCTGCTTTGAAAGAGAATTTGATGAACACCCAACTTAGAGCTGACCAAGGAGAAATGAAGTGTGGCAGCCTTTTTTATTTTCTAGTGCAAATGAATCCTGCAAAGCCTGATGCAGGAACAGAAGACAATAAGGACTCAGTAAGGCTGAATACATCAAGTCGCAAAAGCCACCCCACAGCCTACCTTTCTCTTTTGAAAATGCCCTTATTCTAAAGGGAAGCACAGCAGAGGAGCAAGTGGGGGTCAGAAAAGGGAAACATTATCCCAAAGCTGGGAGAGGTTCCCATCTTAGCATGCCTTACACTCTTCATCAGTCCAGCACACACACACAATCTTGGCAAAAGACTGAACATTTCAATTGGATAAATTACTTCCATGTTTAATCAGCCAAGACTGAACTGTATTTATCAGTGAGCATAAAAACTCCTGGCAATTTCAGGAGGCTGCTTATGTCATTGTCTTCTCTAATGCTATTAAAACACAGCTACGTTATCACTATGGACTCTGACAAAACATTTGTTGTGTGAAACAGGATTCAAAAGTCATTAATTTTAACTAAATTTGGACATAAGTAGGACACTTTTCATAGCTGAGTTAGAATGTTTTCTGTCAGGGTGGTTCCATAGCTCAGTTCCCCTCTCAAGGTTTGTCCTGTCAGACTCATGGAGAGCTGCTGCACAAGCAACAGGCATCTGGGGCTGATGAATGAACCCTCAAATCAAAGGGGTTATTCTCCAGTAACCTGAAATGAAACATTAGAAGCTTTGATGCAGAAGCTAATAGCCATTCATTGGTCAAACAGGCTGTTTTTTGGTCAACCTGATGTGAAGTGTTTCGTTTTGGGAGTGCGGGAGGCATTTGGGTCTGCACAATCTTCTCTTTTTTTTTTTTATCAGAGAATACTATTAATAAGCATTTCCATTTCTTTTTCAGCCGGGTAAAAAAGCTGGTTCTATAAGCAGACAAATTTCAGGGTGATTTTCTTTGCCTTAAATCTGAATTTTTGGTCACATTTGACTAAAAGATACAAAAACTTGAGAAAGCTCCTTGCCTGAGAAAGCTCCTCAATCAGAATTTAAATCAAGGGGATCCATCCTCAATGACAGGAGAAAAGACCTAGACTTCTCCTTTCTCAATTCAGTCATTTGCTTCTGTTTTATTTAAACCAGTAACAGAATACTTTTAACAAATTTTCAAGCTAAATTAAGCCTGAGTAATTGAGAAGTTGCACAGCGTAGTGGAGCAATGCTGTAATTGACAGATCGGGCTAAATTTAAATTAGATCCTGGAAGGATTAGCTACGTGGGGATTAAATCCCTTCATATCTGACCCAAATCCCCCCAAAATTAATATCAGTTCTCAGAGTCAGCTGGTTTAAAATGTGCTTTGATCACCTGGGAAATTTCTCTCTACTTCTGCCTGATAGGATTGCTGTCTTAAAAACAAGTTCATCATTCTTCTCTTTGCCCTGACCCTGAAAACATGACATGAGCTTTGCAACTCCACAAAAAATAAATTCAAGTTGTAAATCCATACATATCAACTCCAACCAAATTCTTACGATCTTCCTTCTTTCTTGATGTATTTAGAAGTGAAAATATAGGATTCTTGGTTTCTTTTTAAAAGTAATAAATAATAATTAAAGGTGGAATACTAAAGGGTGGTCCTAATCTTCTCATCTTAAATTTATATTTTCATCTCCCAGTGATGGAACATGTGGGCAGAGTGGAATGTCAGACAGGCAGAGGAAGGAAAAGCAAGCAACCTTCATGTAGCTAATTTACTATGTGCTAAACTGGATCAGGTTCCTACAAATGCGATATCAAACACTTAGGTATGGCAGTATATTTTTATGGAAGAGGATTAAGAAATGATATAAATTTCCAAGCGTAAAATTTTGGCTCATCAAAATCTTTTGGCAGGTTGGGCTTTTTCATTTTGAAAGAACACCCCACATGACCACACTGCCTCCAGAAAAGACCCTATCTTCTTGAAAATTGAATGGATTAATATATTTTCCTGACTCAAGGAATTTTCCTGCACCACCACCATCCCCATTTATTTTCACATGTTTGATTATGCACAAATCAAGTGTATTTTTTACTAGGGGCAGATCTAACATGTGAAATACAAGCACTTAACCAAGTTTCTTTAAATTCTGACCTATAAGCAGCAAAAACCTGTCAAAACATCCTGCAGCAGAGGAACCATTCTGTTTGGAGATGAATGGCAGCACCTGGCAAGACATGCAGATTTTGAGGAAAAAGAGGCTGCAGCAGAATATAGCAGATTAAAGCAGTTTCCAAAGTTATAGATGGAGACGACATCATCATCTAAGCCTCTAATAATGTGTTTGAAGATGTAGAGAAGAATGTGGTATGGTGCAGCTCTGGCTGTGCTGCTTCCTCCTGTATTCACATTACTCAATCTTCAGTAGCAATCATAGAGCCATAGAATCGTTTGGGTTGGAAGTGACCTTCAAGATCATCTAGCTCCAACCCCCCTGCCATGGGCAGGGACACCTCCCACTAGACCAGGTTGCTCAGTGCCTCACCCAGCCTGGCCTTAAACACCTCCAGGAAGGGGACATTCACAATCTTTCTGAGCAACCTGTTCCAGTGTCTCACCACCCTCACATTAAGGAACATGCAGACCTTGTGGAGAATGGCACATGGCAGGTGTGACTCTAAGTCACCAAGTCTTATGCCAATAGTACATCCTTAATGCTCAAGAAAATTCTTTAGGTCAAAACAAGCAGCCCCAGAGACACAGAGCTTTTAATAATCTAAATGTTCTATAGGCTGGTTTTTTTATTAGACACTAGAGCAAACTCAATGATAATAAGCCTGGCACTGTGGCTTAGTTGGTTAAAGCGCCTGTCTAGTAAACAGGAGATCCTGGGTTCAAATCCCAGCAGTGCCTGCATGGGGCTGCCTTTAGGCCACAAAGATGATGAGAGGGCTGGAGGAGTTGTTCTTGTTCAGCATGGAGAAGAGAAGGCTCAGGAATGACCACAGAGTAGCTTCTCAGTACCTGAAAGGGGGCTACAGGAAGGCTGGGGTAGGAATTTTTAATAGGATGTGTGATGGAAGGACTAGGAGTAATGGATGCAAATTGCAAGAGGGGAGAGTCAGGCTGGAGATAAGAAAGAAGTTCTTTCCCGTGAGGGTGGTGAGACACTGGGACAGGTTGCTCAGAGAGGTTGTGGATGCCCCCTCAATCCCTGGAGGTGTTTAAGGCCAGGCTGGATGAGGCACTGAGCAACCTGGTCTAGTGGGAGGTGTCTGTGCCCATGGCAGGGGTGTCAGAACTAGATGATCTTTAAGGTTCCTTCCAACACAAACTATTCTATGATTCTGTATTTCTTCTTATTGGGAGCATCAACTAGTTTGTACATTTTCCTATCTCAAATTGACACAAAAGCATGGAGGGTAGCTAGAGGAAGACTCCTTACACCCATTGCTATTTGCTCATCCAAGGGGTGTCAATGCCCACCATATCCCCAGCATGCCCCAAAATGTAGGCTGAGAGGAAAGGAAGAGCTAGCAAAGACCAAAATGTGTCCTGTCATATCTGGGAGGGTAGTGGAGCTGTTGGTATCAGAGCTTCCTGGCCTCTTGAGTGGGACTAGAGCTCTGTCTGTTACAGTGAGGATGGGAAGGAACCTTGATTCTCCCTCTCTGTCCTGTCACTACACCTGCCTCGTCCTTGGCTGCAGAAATGCAGCCCAGAAGAGTGGCTTGAGCTGCTCTTTATTTCTGTGCTGCCAGTTAGACAGCCAAGAGTGCCTCAGCTGGCTGCCTTAAAGGATGCCTGTTGTCAGTAAAAAGAGAGGATAGAGGTAGCTCCATAATGTCCAGAGAGAGTTGCAACAAGTGTTTGAAGGAATGTTTCCATCCTTTTCCAGGTCATGTATCTGAGAGACACTCACAGGATATAAAAAATATAAACAATTGTTAGATAATAAAGCTCAGAATGTATATTCCAGATAAACTAGAAGATTATGTAAGGGCTCTTCAGTGGAGGAAGGCAGATTATTTCATGGTGTTGTCATTTGTTTTGATCTTTGCTCGTTACCTGGTTTTGGCTAGACCCTGCCCAATGAATGAGGAAAAAGCCATCCAATTGCCTCTTGTGTAATCTTAAGGAAAAAAATTTAAGTAATTGGTAAAATAATAAATCCTCACTACAGATCACAACTCATTTTCCTTATGAATATGTTTAAGATTTTTACTACTGATTGGAGGGGGGGAAGGCAAATGTTGGTTCAATTTCTCTGCTTTGTTACCACAATATACTTGAAAAAAAAAAAGTATCCTCTCTTCTACCCAGATATTGCAATAGTCCAAGGCTATGCAGTGGGACCATGAGTCATATCACCAACAGCTCTGCAAGCACAGAGCTATTTCTACATCCTAACAAAAGCAGTTCTGTTGCTCTGGATGATAAATTCACAAAACATCTGTGAAGGGCCATGAAACAACAAGCCATTTTGGGACAAACAGGCTTTCTTCTGAAGTCCCACATTTCAGCAACAATCCCTGCTTCACATACCATAAAAAAGAAGAAAAAAAGTTAATATAGTGTAGCACTATTTTATTTGGATTTTTTTTTAGCAATCTCAGAGGAGCAGTTGCAGTATTTTCAAAAAACAGCAAGAGCAGCCAGGTTTTAGCATCCTTACACTGTGCAGATGCTTCCTTGCATCCAAGACAGATCTGGTTTATTTTTTTATCCATTCCTGCTGTCCCTTTCCCTCTGTGTAACCTGTGCAGTCCAGGGGCCAGCTGGTTTCCATATATCTCCCTTTTTCTTTTGGGAGATTGCTCCCAACAAACCAAGATATCTGTGAGAGTGTTTCCAGAGAAATCAGGATGACTGGGGCTAGGGGTAAGGTGATGGGTGAGAAAGACTCTTAGGGAAGCATATGAAACAAGTCAGCTCAGGCATCACGTGGGAAAACCTGCATCCTTTGGAGAGCACAGAGAGAGATTCTGCCTCTGAAATGAGGATCACCACAGAGTAGTTTCCAAGCGGAAATTCCCTCCTCTGGATTTTAACATGGAAGGGGACAATCTGGCTTAGGTTTAAAAAATCCTTTTAAATCCCTTGGAATGTACTTTTCCTTTCTGTTTTGTCACTTATAATTATAGGTGTTGTCACTGCTCCATGCACTCTTACACAAGGTTAATACTTTCCATCGTACCCACCACTTCCAGTTGCTTGTAACTCTGTCAGACCATTCACTTTTTGAGGCTGAAATCTTCCATGCTCTTTGTCTGCCTGAGGTGCATTAAGAAATATCACCAAAAGATAGAATCATAGAATGGTTTGGGTTGGAAGGGACCTTCAAGATCATCTAGTCCCACCCCCCTTGTCATGGGCACAGACACCTCCCACTAGACCAGGCTGCTCAGTGCCTCATCCAGCCTGGCCTTAAACCCCTCCATCCACAACCTCTTCCAGTGTCTCACCACCCTCACAGGAAAGAATTTCTTTCTTATCTCCAGCCTGAATCTCCCCTCTTTCAATGTGCATCCATTACTCCTAGTCCTAGTCAGCTAATTGTGAACTACTACAAATAGCTATCTCTTCCATCTCACTGTGAAGCTTCTTCCTTTTCTGAAATAAAGGTAGAAGCAGAAGAGAGATGAGCTTGCACAGCCCTCTGAAGAGGACAGTAAGTGTTCCAGACCAAGCTGAGCTCTAAGAGAAATCTTAGGGCATATTTTTAAATGGCTACAGCTGTTCCCATCCCCAGCCACACACTCTCCCCATGACCCTTGAGCTCTCAGTCTATTTTGAAAAAGCCAAATCACCATGAACTTAGCCACTGGCCCACAGCAACACTAAAACCATGCTTGTAGTCTCTGAGAGACCATGACATAACTCAGACCCTCTGCAAACAGCTACATCACCTCTGCAGAACAGCGACGTAGGTGAAGGTCTGATACATCCCAGAATAAAAACTAGCTACCAAGGCAAAGTTTCAACATAGGAAGCTGGAATTTGTCAGAAAGACAGCAGAGAAGTTAGAAAAGTCCATCACACTTATTGCTGATGATTCTTTTTGATTCAGTTGATGTGGACTTGATGAGCAGGGTCCCAATTCTGGCCTCTCCTGCACATGTGCTGGAGTTCGATCAGTTCTCAGTTCTCTGTTGCAGAAACAAAAGTGGAGCTCGTAGAGGCCCAAGCTCCTGTCACACAGATTCCAAGTGCTGGAGAGACTGCTGCTGTTCAGAAGGAACTGCTAGGGGTTCTCCTGCCATTCAGGAGAGAGACAATATGCAAACACCCTGCCAAAACCTCTTTTAGGCTTCAGTGGTGGAGCAGCTCTGTGTCCCCCTGTCTAAATCATCTCATCTGTGTTACTGCCACAGCCCAGGAGGATGCACACAGCAGCTTCTGTGGGCTTAGACAGCTGCTGCTGTTTTAAACTGCACTCATACCAACCCTGGTGCACAGTGGGATCACAAAGCCTTTTGCACAGCAGGAATATTTTGTGACCAGCTCCTTCAGAGGACTGGCTTTCTATGCAACTGTCCAAGGTCTAGGTGCCCTCCCATACAAAGTGTATTGCTCTTCAGGGCAAGCCATGCAACAGTAGGTATTCCTGAGCAGGGTTTCCATGCTTTCATTTCCCAAATGAACCTGTTGATTAGAGGGCAATCTGTTAAGGGCCTTACACAGAATCACAAAAATTACAGAATGTCAGGCATTGGAAGGGACCTCAAGAGATCATCTAGTCCCATCCACCTGCCAGATCAAGTCACACAGGAAAGCATCCAGGTGGGTTTTGCATGTCTCCAGAGAAGGAGACCCCACATCCTCTCTGGGAAGCCTGGGACACTGTTCTGTCACCCTCAGCATAAGAAAGCTTTTTCTTATTTCTGTGGAACCTCCTGTGTTCCCGCTTGTACCCATTGCCCCTTGTCCTGTCACTGGATGTCACTGAGCAGGGCCTGGCTCCATCCTCCTGACACTCACCCTTTACATATTTATAAACATGAATGAGGTCACCCTTCAGTCTCCTCCAAGCCAAAGAGACCCAGCTCCTTCAAACTCTCCTCAGAAGGGAGATGCTCCAATCCCTTCATCATCTTCATTTCTCACACAAGTCAAGGATAGGATATGCTCTTCATAATTATTCAGAGGATGTAAATGGAAACTATAAGCACAACACAGTTTGGAAAAGGAACAGAAAGCATCAGGCAGCCCCCCTTCCATGGCCTCATTCTTTGAGGAGCTCTCAGTGAAGCAACTGGAACATGAACAGCCAAATGAACTCTGGTGCTCAGGCCCTCTGTAGCATTTCCTGAATTGCTTTGACCTAACAGAGGACAGAGTACAGCAGCAAAGTTGTCACCATCACAGCTGCAGCATTTCCATCGGGTTCCAGGAGATCTGTCCCACCCCATATCTGATCTGCCTCCAGCCTAAGGGATGGACCCAAGAGATTCCACCTTCTTCCAAATCTCTGCTGTGTTCTCATTGCTTTGTTCCACTGACACAGGGAGGAGGCAGCAAGATTGACGATAATGTTCAGATAAAAGAGGTTCTTAACTGAAGGACGCGACATAACTAACCTAGGCAGAACCTCTAGTGTTACACAGCTGATGGTGGCAGACGTGCTGGAACTGCTCATTTGCAAGCCTTGGGAAGAACAAGATGGTGCCAGTGCCTGGAGGGAACAGCGTGCTTGTTTTGCAGAGTCCTTTGCATGACCAAGGATACCCTGCTTGCCTTGTGACTGCCTTGAGGGCGGTGCATGCATTTGTTTTAACCAATCAGTAAGTGCCTTGTGTAAGGTATCGACCAATCAGCACAAGATTCTGGTATGTTCCATATAGGAAGGTATAAAAGCATGTCAGTAGGTACAATAAAGCGTCTCTCAATCACAGCACTTAACGTTGTTTTCTCAAGCACATGCATTTTGATACATGGAACTTTTTTAAATAGCACTTAAACAAGCACAGATAAAGAATTCCCTTTGCAAATGTACAGGCTCCAGACATCTAGGGCTGTATGCTGCATTAACTTCAAGGAAATAAAGGCTCATGAGTGCCATTACTGTTGAAAACCAGATCTAAAGCCACTTAGATCTCAGAAAGTCTTATGTACAGCTTTCAATAACATGCTTGAATCACTGAAGCACGTACAAAACCAACATTACATTGCATAAATACCTACTTAATGGATGCACATGAATTTAATTTAGTTTTAAGGTGTCTTTTGCATGCTATCTGCTTCCTTTGTTTGTGGATAGGACGGAGCTAAAACATTGATTTGGAATTTCCTTGTTTTAATCGTCTTGTAACTTTCTTCTGAGGATAGGTACTTCCTCATACCTCAAGATTACACCACCATCGGTGGTGTTTTCTAGCTACTTGCTAACATTACTCAAGTACTTCTAAAAATTTACCCTGAAGAAGAGTGTTATTTCAAAAAATTAGCTTCAAATCAAGGATATTCTTCAAAGGAAGAGACCTGCTGAGAAAACTGTGCTGTTTAACTCCTATATGGATACATAGATCCACACTCATGAGCGTGGTGGGACACTAGAACAGGTTGCCCAGAGAGGCAGAGGATACCCCCTCTCTGGATGTGTTTAAGGCCAGGCTGGCCAAGATACTGAGCAGCCTGGTCTGTGCTTGTTTCTGCACATTGGATCAACATAAAACTCAGTGACCTTGGCTAATTTGTGAAGGATAATTAATACTCAAGCAGAAGTGCTCCAAAATCTATTCAGCTGCCAAAAGAAAGGATAAAATCTTCAAATGCATATTAAGGTTGAAAAAGGGAAAACTAAAAAAAGAGATTTAATCCCAAGGAAGGAAAGAAGACCAACAGAAACTGAAGCAGTAATAAAATACCCTAAGCAGTGAAATGTTTTTTTGAATGCTTGGCAAACTTTGTGAGACACCCTGGGAATCAAAGAATACAGGGAAGAATAAAAGCTCCCTATTCACAGTTGCTCCAAGAATAAAAAAAGCCACATATGCAACAGAAAAGGCAAGGTGAAAACCAGAGCCAGGGTAGGCAGAGTACTGGAGGCACAGGCATTTTCTTACATGCAAAACACAAATAGATCTTCAAACAGAAGAGACTCCCCAAATCCATCTCTTTCTTCTGGGACTTCAGTGAGAGGAAGAATTTGTCGACATATCCCGGCCCACCTTTTCACAACTAAATGCATTTTGGAAGCCTAACTTTGAACCTCACTATCTTAATGTTTTCTTAAATTACTCTATACACTCATTTTGCCTCAGTTACTCTGTTAGATGTTGTGATTTAAACTGAGCTGCTTTACCAAGTACTTAACATACTTGTATATCTTATCATTGACAGGATTTTAGACATCATCTCATTGATCATCCTGTTGAACAGGTCAAACTCGAAAGTTTCAGCAGGGGTTGGGTCAGGAAGGAGAAGGACAACACAAATTCTTTGAAAGGATTTTTGAAACATGATGTAGAAGACACTCATTTCAAGCACCACTTTTACAAAGATATCTCCCTGGATAACAACTCCTTCCCATCACTGTGCTATATTTAGTCAAAAGCATTCCCCCTTCAGGAGTTTATAAATACTGGCTAGAGATACCTATATATTCACATCATCTATTACAGTTGTTTCAAAAACAAATGAAATTTTCAAAATGTGCTGGCTGGATCTTTTTTATAAACAGTTGTGGTGTGATGGAAGTTGACCTTGGAGAGCAGATACCTCAGTGAAGAAGAACACTGTGAATTGTGACCTACCTTTACCCTTCTTTTCTTATTTTAATTTCTTTCTTAATTATCAGAATTGTTTTGCCCATCTCATTACAAAGCAGAAAATGTGATCATCCAGTGCTCTCAAACAGAAACCCACGTCTTTGGTTTTCAATGAACTCCACAGGGGAAAGCAGAACCCAACATTCCCACTTGGTAAGGGAGTGGCACAGAGAATTCCCTCAAAACCCTGCAGCAGTGTTGTGACAGAGATGGAAGAAGAGTTCATATCTCTGCCATACCTTAATGCCTTTATCCTTAACCAACCAAGCAAACAAACTGAGATGCAATAGAGAGAAGATTGCACTAACCACTACTCCTCGTTAAGCTCTGCTTTATAATTGCCCATTTAATTTGGCGTCCAGCTGCAGCAATGGGAAGGTTAAGGAATGAACTACAGTTTCAGGACTCAGCATACACACAAAGAAACCAGAAAAGAGGTGGTGTCTAATCTCAAACTCTCTCTGGGCAGAACTGCTATGCAGTCTGGTGCTTCAGTCTCCAGTGTCATGTACTACAGATTTGTAACCTTATAGAAAAAAGTCACCAAAACCTTTTGGACCAACCTTAAAACCACTGTCTGATCTTGACATTCATCACCTGCTGAGTCACAGGCCCGCTCTGCAGTAGTGTTTAACCACACAGATCTGAACAAGAATGTAGGAACAATAGAATGAAATAATTTTGGGGAAAATGGTAAGAGAGCATGAGAAACCTTAGATGTTTTGACCATGGTGCAAATTTCTATCCTCCCTTTGGCTTCTTTGGCAATACCTGGGAATTCTTTGGTATTACCTGGATTCTGCAAGAAAACAATAAACCTGCAGACTAAGATTTTTCCATGTAATCCCAAAATGGAAAAACTATGAGTAGGTTTAACATTTTTTTTTTCATTTAAACACTGGGCAAAGGACTTCCCAATTTGAAACTCAGTCTTATGGTTACAATTGCTGAAACAGTGACTGAAATTGAAGTTATCCTTATTTTGAATCCTTCACTATTATTCAAAGCTAACTTTTTTTTTCTAAGCAAATGTATGATCTTTCATAAGATAAGTAGACACAATGCACTTGACCCTTCTTCCAGTGGGTTGATGGTATTGCTCATCCATTCAATGATAAATGCTGGACTAGACTTCCTTCCTTCCTCTAAGTTTTATCCATGTGTTTTTTTTGGAAAATTTCTCCATTTCAGTCTCTGGTTTTTGTGCTCCGAGGGACTGAGCAAGTTGCTGAAGCCTTTCTTTAAGGTAAGAAAGCAGTCACCTGACACAATTTAAGAACAAAGTCCATCATTTTTAGGCAGCCTATTTAAAACTGCAATTCACTTGCAAGGACAAGAGCAGTCACCAAAGTGTAACTTAACTCAAAATAGGTATGCAAATGTCAGCTGCACTTGGATCACTAAGCCACCTGCTAGAGAGTCATTTGCATCTATTTAAACAGAACAGGTTTTGCTGGAATAAAGACTTTCTTAAAAATTTAAGATCTAGTCAGGACAAAATTAATTACTTAATGAAAAAGGTTAAATTCTGCAATCCACACACTAAGAAAAAATTTAAAGAGCTGAGAATGGCAGCATTACCACCTGCATTCACATAATGATGAGTCTCCAAAATTAACACCAAGATCAGTTTAAAGGCAGAGTTCCCTAATGTGCTTGCATGCAGGAATGCAGCTCTCCCGGTACTGACAAGAGCAGGCAGCAGCCATTCCAGGTGGACAAGCCTCCTACAGAACTGGGATCAGAAAGGTTTATCAAAACAAATGTGTTTTTTCCTTCCTGTAAAGACAAAAGGCACCACCCTGGAGTGTCAAGTGTGGCAGTTTCTATAACATGATGACATCTGCATGCCTGTGATCACCTCTCCAAGACTTGAAGTCAACATGGTGCCAACAAACAGCCCTACCCCAGAAGATGTTTGAAGCAAAGCAGCAGAGGAAGGTATTTTTGCTACTTTTCCACCACTGGTTTATGCAAGCATTGTAATAAATCAAAAGAAAACTACAGAAGCATAAGCCTACATTCTGCCTACCTCCAGTGGAGTCATAGAATCATAGAATGGTTTGGGTTGGAAAGGACCTTCAAGATCATCTAGTTCCAACCCCCCTGCCATGGGCACAGACACCTCCCACTAGACCAGGTTGCTCAGTGCCTCATCCAGCCTGGCCTTAAACACCTCCAGGGATTGAGGGGGCATCCACAATCCCTCTGGGCAACCTGTTTCAGTGTCTGACCACAGTAAAGAACTTCTATCCAGCCTAAATCTTCCCTTTTCCAATTTGCAATATTTAATCCTAGTCCTGCCATCCTGTACCCTATTAAAACCTCCTACATCTGCCTTTCAGTAGCCCCCTTCAGGTATTGAGAAGTTACTGTGATGTCCCCCTTGAGCCTACTCTTTTCCAGGCTGAACAACCCCAACTCAAGATGCATCTGTACAAAATCTGTTCAGCATATAAAAACTAAAGGTGGAACATACATGTCTGATAATCAGCCAGTTACAAAATTCTGGCATTTCAGGATTGTTCCACTTCAGTTTACTATTTGTTTCATGTTCTTTTGAAACCGTTTTGGTAAAACTGAGATTAATTTAATAGACATTATATTAGAACTGTTTGCAGTAGAGTAAGGCAAAATTATGAAGAACAGCAGACATTGAAGCACTGAGCTGCCTATCAGAGTGTTCTGGGCAACTACAAATAAAGCATGTTAAAACTATGAATTCCACAAATTTCCTGACTTCCTGCTCCCACTCATCCTTCCTCTGACCCATGTTAGAGAGTGAAAGGTCTTTTATACAACTCAGCCTTTCCTTAGCCAGTATGACAGATATATCATTAAATTATTTCCATGCAGCCACAGTGTTCAAACAATAAAAACCCCAGTCCAGCTCATTTTGTAACTATGCCATAGCTGTTCAAGGCCCCTCTGAGCTCATGTGATTGGATTGATGGCCCTCAATGGTCAAAAGAAGGGAAAATTATCTGCTGGGATTTTTCCATCTGGTTTACATTGCAGTTCAAACTCTACGGATCAAAGAAAAAACATTTTCACTGTGTTATCCAACATGAGCCAAAATATTTTTGGGTCTGTTCAGTGGAAAAGCAAGAGGGCTTTATAGAAGCTATCTCTATTTTTATTAGTTTCAAGTCGCTTTTAAAGTAATAATATTCAATAATAGAAGTGGGCACCAGCTGTGTGAGTGTTACTACAGGAGAGCTGAACAATGAAATATTTGCTCAATATCTATGGTCCTTAAGAAAAGCTGTGGCAACTAATCCTAGAAAGCTGATCACTCCTGGAGTTTAGTGACAAACATAAGCAAATTTTTGGCTTTTTGCCTTCACAAATCAATAGGAAAGCTACCAAACTCTTTTAGAAGTTAAACCCCTGCCCAGCCATTCTGGTTGGGGCTGAAAGTCCCTTCCAATCCCTGATATTCTGTGATACCCAAGAGAGCTTAGACCTGGAGCCTTTAAAGGCACACAGGCATTACTTTCTTTCAAAATGTTTCTTAGTTATATCAACAGTCTCTCTAAGTTTGAGGTTCTGCTACCCTCTTCTGTTAGCAAGCACCTAACCATGATGGCTACTTAGCAGAGATGGGATAGAGAGAGGGAAAAAAACCTTTTAGAAGAGAGAAACCAAACAAAAATCAACAACGTGCAAAGGAGCTTTCCATGAATATAACTACAAAGACCATTTGAGCAGAGATACATTCTATTCATGACAAGGTGATGACTTTATAAGAAAACCCCCAAAATAAAACACCATAAAGTAGCTATAGTTTTCTAGTTTTTATATCTTTTAGGCATTAGAGAGATATTTAATACCTAAAGTTTTACAGAGAAATGAAGGATGTCAGTTGTGCAATCAGTCACTTTGCTTCGGACTGCTTATGAGGTCATTCAGTTGTGTCACTGTTTTAACTGAAATGAGAAATCCCAGTTTTAAAACTTCCTTTTTCTAAAATTGAATTTAATTCTATAAAAATGTCCGGCCTGTCTGAGGCCTCTTTTTTACACATAGGATGTTGCCCAGAGAGGCTGTGGATGCCTCCTCTCTGGAGGTGTTTGAGGTCAGTGATGAGGCACTGACCAACCTGGTCTAGTGGGAGGTGTCCCTGCCCATGGCAGGGGGCTTGGAACCACATGATCTTTAAGGTCCCTTCCAACCCAAACCATTCTAGGATTCTGTGATTCCTGGATTTGAACCTGAAAGAAGCAAAGATTAATTGGATGTGTAGTATGTACCCACTGGATCCCATCAGATGTTGGGGAAAAACCCTCAGATAGATCAGGCAAGTCAGAGTGCTAATTCTTCAATGTTTGTGAATGGCCTGACCTTGCAGGAAGTAAGAAGGATGCAGGGGAGCAAGCACAGACATTCAGAGTATCTACCTGTTGGAAAAACACTTCTCTGCCTGCAGGAAAACCAGACATTTTTGCATCAGTCTGAAAAGGAGAAGAATATGCCCTAGACCAATGCAAAGCAGGCATATTCTGAATAAAGGATATTTCAGCTATGGAAAAGAAAATGTCTCAGAATTAAAGAGCAAATTACATCCACCAAGTGGGATATTGCATTCAATTCAGATGAGACTATTATTAAGAACAGGACATGACTACACTGATTAATGTGACATCTGAATCTAAAATAAAGATTCTGTAGAGAACGTTGACTCATGGAATACAAATGGGTAAGACCTAAGGTCTAAGCAGGGCATAGAATGGTTTGGGTTGGAAGAGACCTTAAAGGTCATCTAGTTCCAACCCCCCTGCCATAGACAGGGACACCTCTTACTAGACCAGGTTGTTCAATGCCTCATCCAGCCTGGCCTTACACACCTCTAGGGAGGAAGCAATGTTATTCTCCGTAAGAAGAAAAGTCTTCAGAAATATGAGAGATCGCAGTTGCCTATGGAAACAGAATACCCACCCGTTCTTGGGATGAAAACGTATTAGACGCTTTATTTTATTTAAAGACTTTATAATGCAGACGAAGAGAAAATCTTGAAAACAGGAAATATTTTCATAAAGAAGAAAAAAATAGAACAGAGCTCTGCATGAAAGCTGACGTGATGATATTGTGGGCAGCCACCAAGAGGAGAAGGGCAGCTTCTTTCTCCATCCTCTTTTGGGACTCGCTGTGTCTGCTGACCTCCCATGCGCCAGTAGCTCCATCATTCCAACTTGCTCATCTTCCCAAGCCAGCTTATAAATTCAATATATATATGACAGGAGCATAGGAACATACAATGTGAGGCATCAGGTTTTTGCAGGTCCCCACACATGCACATATTGTTACAAGCTCCAAAAAAAGAATGAAGAGATTAATCTGACAACTGCAGGATGGGGTAATTTCTAAAGGAACTCCTAAAAACCCCAGCAGAGAGATAGTCTGAGCCAAAGGAGGAGTTAAAAAAAATCAGATCTGGGAATGGTAATGAATGTAGGTATAACAAAATACTTTAGTATTATTCCCTGAGTGCAATCACAATCAACTTGGTGAGTGATGTTTTATTCATGTCTAGAAAGAGCAGGACCTGATGGAAAATGGAGTTCTTTACAAACTTCAGGAATGGAGGAGTTAAAACAATTCATGAAATGCTTGCTGTTAGCTCCTCAGCTGCTTATGAAGCTGCTAGATATAGATTAAAGCTTAGAGTGTTCCTTTCTCACAATTAAAACAAAAGTCTTTTAGCTGATTGTGAATTGTTTACAGAGACTAATAATTACCTACGTAGTCTGTCTTCCTGGCTATATATGCAAGAATAACTACCAGTCGGAAAGGATGACTTAGGAAGCCTGATTCTCTTGCAGAAAGTTGGCAGTACATGGAGAGGCAGAAGATTAAAAAGCATTAGACATTTCAGACATGTAAACTTTCCTTGGGAGGGCAGTTAACATTGCCTGATATGTCCTTTTCCAAAATATTATCTTTATTGGCCAGAAGCCTGATTCTCTGGTCCCACTCACAGACAGCTCTCATGAGAGCACGGACTCTGACACTGATGATGAGATGCAATTTTGAAGTATCTTGGATGATATAAAGAGGAATGAGAAAAAAATACTGTTCTATGAAATAAATATCACTATTAAATAAATATTGCAACAGTTGTGGACAAGATGCTCAGCAGATGTACAAAAGCATATAGTGCTACTGACTTCATCAGCATGAAGATAGCTTAACTCTGGGGAGAATCATAGTATCGTTTGGGTTGGAAGGGCCCTTAAAGATCATCTAGTTCCAGCCCCCCTGCTATGGGCAGGGACACCTCCCACCAGACCAGGTTGCTCAGTGCCTCATCCAGCCTGGCCTTTAACACTTCCAGGGATTGATGGAGCATCCCCAACCTCCCTGGGCAACCTGTTCCAGTGTCTCACCTCCCTCACTGTAAGGAATCTCCTTATCTCCGGCCCTGGTCTCCCCTCTTCCAGTTTGCATCCATTATTCCTAGTCCTGCCATCACATATCCTATTAAAAAGTCCTACCCCTGCCTTTGTGTAGCCCCCTTCAGGGATTAAGAAGCTCCTCTGAGGTCCCCCCTGAGCCTTCTATTCTCCAGGCTGAACAACCCCAACTCCTTCAGCCTCCTCTTTGTGCCCTTTCTCTGGATATGCTTCAACAGATCAATGTCTTTCTCATGTTGTGGGCTCCATTGTTAAAAGCCTTGTATGTGTTTGTAATTTTTGTCTATACCTGCCTGCCCAGCAGAGTGAGGTAATACATCTCCTCACTAGGTCAGGCATGGTCCCTCAAGCTTTAGAGCAGTCCTGGCACAAGCACTGTTCCATGTCTACCTAGAGAGGCCAGATGTTTGTGTTTTACAGCCTACAATAACAAAGACATGAGGCCCATTGACTGCAGGCAACAATACCACAGCATCTCAGACCAGATTTGGGTTTTGTCTTCAGCAGATACTCAAGGTGCTTGTGGCAGTTTTCTGCTGGCTCCTGAAAATACAAGTTATTTTTTTCCCCAAAGGATCGGTTGATCAAGTTCCAATACCTGGTTTGGATTTCATCCTTATGATGACTTTCATAGCTCAGCAAAGCAAAAATGTTTTTGGTTTGGTTTTTTTTTCCCTTTGGAAAAATACAATAGAGGCTGTTAACCTCAGCCACATGCAGATGCATTACTAATATATTTTTACTACATTATTGAAGCCTGGTGGATTAGAAAGCCTGCTGCATGAATTACACTTTGCAATCCTTTGCCAGAAGCTCAGAGTGAGACTAATTTTAACCAATCATCATCCCATATCCTCTTTCTGGGCTGTACTAATTGCAAAGGGATAAATTCACCACAGCATTCAGAATCCTCTTTTCTTCCTCTAGTTTCCTTCTAATTCTTCCAGAATTAAATGATTACATAATGCAGAAATATTTTCAACTCATTACTATTATGAAAAGGTAAATAAAAATCTCAAGTTTAATGTGCCCAGAGTCCCTGCTTTGGGAAAAAGCTCAGTATGGGGAAAGTGATGCAAGAAAAGCCCCTTTGGGCTTCAGTGCATGACTCAGAAGCCATGAGATATTGCTCCCAATGCAGACTGACACCTGCTGCACCTTCCCATTACACCATGGATGCAGACAAGTCTGGCAGCAGATTCAGGATCACTGCAGTAAGCAGAAATAGCCAGAAAACCACAGCAAGGATAGAGCCTTCCAAAAATCCTGGAGTTAATTAACAATGAGGCAGCACCTCAAGACTTGTGTTTCATTCCAGTGAATGGTTGTAAATGTAAATTAAAACCATGAGCAAAGTAAAATCATGAAAGGAGTGAGAGATTTGCACTCACCTGCATGGGGAGTTTTGAATCTCTCTTTCCCTGGAGACAGGCTCTTAACTTACCCAGCAGCAGCTGTGGTTTCCAGAATTCTTTGGTCATACAGATTTTCCACGTGAACACTCAGAATCAGAGAATATCAGGGATTAACCTTCTTCTCCGCCAGATCATCTACAATGTCCACATAGCACAAAACACAATACCCAGATCAGGTCACACAAGAAGGCATTCAGATGGGGTTTGAATGTCTCCAGAGAAGGAGACCCCACACCTTCTCTGGGCAGCCTGGGACACTCTTCTCTCATCCTCACCCTGACAAAGTCTTTTCTTATATTTCTGTGAAACCTCCTGTGTTCCAGCTTGCACCCATTTCCCCTTGTCCTATCACTGGAGGTCACTGAGAAGAGCCTGGCTCCATCCTCCTGACACTCACCCTTTACATATTTACAAACATTAACAAGGTCATTCCTCAGTCCCCTCTTCTCCAAGCTAAAGAGCCCCAGCTCCCTCAGCCTTTCCTCAGAAGGGAGATGCTCCAATCCCTTCATCATCTCTGTGTCTCTGCGCTGGACTCTCTCCACCAGTTCCCTGTCCTTCTTCAACTGGACACAACATTCCAGCTGTGGTCTCACCAGGGCAGAGCAGAGGGAGAGGAAACCTCTCTCCACCTCCTGACTACACCTCTTCTAATGCACCCCAGGATGCCAATGGCCACAAGGGCACATTGCTGGCTCATGGTCACCCTGCTGGCCACCAGGACTCCCAGGACACTTGTTACACAAGCTGTATGTGTTACTAGCCATGGGATCCACAGATAAAATAGCAGAAGTGAACCTACATGTTAACTATTTTTTACCCACTTCCACTTTTAATGTGATCTTGGAGAGTATACTTCATTCTTTTTCCATATTATACATACTCATGCCCACCTGTGCTTTTCTTCACTTGCCATTCTCTGAAATAGAATTTCAGGTTTTTCACCTAAATTGGACATTCTTGCTTTTGAAATAATCTGGTTTCTCCAACAGAGAGAGAGGGAGAAACTGAGGGAAGAGTTCACTTCTCTATGAGCTCTAATAAGGGCAACTCAACTCTTTTTCCTTGGAAGTAGTGGTAGGGTGGTGGACTTGGCACGCAGCTGGAAAGCTCCTCTACAGAACAGCTGATGATCCCAGTGTGTGTAATTCCAATAGGCAAAAACAAGCCCTTCTTAGTGCATGTCTTTTAGGAAAACACACCTCTAATCCCACGCTAAACACTAGCAAAGTGTCACTTAGAAGGTACAGTGAGAAGTATAGCCAAGAGGTATAGAAAGCAATAAGTGGAAACCAGCAACATCTATAAAAGGTTCAGGTAACAGTTGGGAAAAGTTCTACCAAGGATTGAAAAAAAAAAGAAAAAAATCCAAAGTTCCTTGTGGCAGCACTTAGGAAAGAGATGCCACTGCAAAGAATCACGGTTCCCACATCCTCACACTGAAGCATCACATATCTACACATCTAATAACCTGAAGAAAAACCCGCTAGAGTAGAGTTACGCAATAACCCCTAAAGGACAGGGATCAGTTAACTCTCTGGCAGAATGAATTTGATGACATTGTTAAATCACCTCTTATTCAGGTCGTTATGAACCTAGAAATTGAGTTTGACCTCATATCTCCTGTGGTAGCAAAATCATAGAATCTTAGAACAGTTTGGGTTGGAAGGGACCTTAAAGATCATCCAGCTTCAACGCCCATCCCTGCCATGGGCAGAGACATCTTCTACTAAAGGAGGTTACTCTGTGCCTCATCCAGCCTGGCCTTGAACACTTCCAAGGAGGGACCATTCACAACCTCCCTCCTCTTCCAGAGTGTCACCATCCTCACCGTAAAGAATTTCTTTCTTATCTCCAGCCTGAATCTCTCCTCTTCCAATTTACATCCACTATTCCTAGTCCTGCCATCACATATCCTATTAAAAATTCCTACCCCAGCCTTTCTGTAGCTCCCTTCAGGTATTGAGAAGCTACTCTGAGGTCCCCCCGAGCCTTCTCCAGGCTGAACAATCCTATTTCCTTCAGTCTGTCCCTAGAAGGGAGTTGCTCTAGGAACTAACATGGTTGGCCATATTGGTATGACTGGCCTGCAAAGAGAACCTCCCTGTCTCAAATTTCAATCGACTGAATTTCCAGAATTGCTCAGATCAGACTTAGGTAGATACTGCTTCCTCTCTTTTACTTCGACTTTAAAGAAAGAAGTTTCCAGCCTGAAAGCATTTAAGTAAGCATACAAGATGCAATAATCTGTTTGGGACAACAGAGTCAGCCGGGTAATAAAACAGAGACGGGTAACCTGACCAGCCATAGGTGGCAGAAGGAAAAGAAGAATTTCTGACTCATTTCTTTCAGGGAGATCATAAGCAGGGACAGCCAAACCATAAAAGAGGTCTATTCTGTTTTCTGAAGAGCAGAAATAAAATCCCACAAGCGTGATAAAGGATTTACTTATGAACAGAGAAACTGAGGCAGAGGAATATAGGATATTCCTATATCCTAACTGCTAATACCTTAGCCTTTCTGATTCTGCACAGAATAGTGAGACAGACAGACACACTCCCTGGGGTCAGACAGTTAATCAATCTCAGTTACACTCCTGCTATAAATTCCCTTCTCAAAAGAGGAAGCATCTCTGTCTCTCTCTATTAATAATGTTTAAGAAGCCCAGTTCTTGACTTAGGAGCCTAATCAGTGCCAGAAGTTCAATGCTGTTAGTACCACCAGGTTGTCTTTTCTCTTTGCAGTGTCAGAGCTGTAGAGCAGGCTGTTCTCTGAACCATTTCCAAATGGTTCCTGTCTGCTTCCAAACAAAAGAAAAGCACAGCTTGTGTCTAGATACCAACATGCTGGTACCAGATATGCATGCAGCAAACAAATACTTTTACCATTAAAGACTATAGCATTAATAAACACCCTAAATCCTTCTTCATAGGCACCTACTCACTGAAAACAGCTTATAGGTCTGTGCAAGGGCAGGTGAATGCTTTAAGTCATGACAGATATACTATCTATCCCCTAGCGTGATAATAAGCAGCCAAGGACACTAAAGAACTCAAAATAAAGATAACAGGCAGGCTATATATATATGTATCTACACACAAATAAGGCAAACAAAAACATCTCCCTTTCTGCTGAAAGATCATGGCCAGATGGTTGGCTAGCTTACAGGAGGCAGCCCATCTCAAGCAAGTGAGATAGAAGAAGAATAGGCCAGGCTGTAACAGGTTTTATTAGTTCAGCATGCACATTTGATGCAGTGGTTGAGCTTTTTGGGGCATATATGCTCTTCTCTGGGTCCAAAATAGAAATATTAACTAGCAGGCCATGTGTACCACGTGAACATCCAATTTGAGCTGTGACTGTAACAACCACACCTAGACTGTCCTACGGTTTGCATGATGCTCCCCAGAGAAAAAGTTAATCTGAGGACAAATAATGATTCCCTACCTTTACTCACAGAGATACTGCCTGCTACTGTATGGGCACTCATTTTTGGAGAGAGGGGCATTGCCTGCATTGCTGCATTACCAGCAAAGTTGGTAGAGAGCACCAAGGCAGCAAGTATTTTTCAAGGCTGAAACAAAGGTAAGAGCCAAGTGGAAACATAAAACTTGTCTCTTCTGAGCTGACTTTCATCTAAGAAGAAATTAAAATTTTGTCCCAAAAAACATTATAAATGAAAAGCTCTGAAATTAAAGTTTCCTATGTTAGAAAAAGTTAATTTTTCCTCCCAGTTCTACCTTCCCCAATCAAAAAATACTTAAGCATAAAGAAGAAACAGGGAAAAGAATAAGCTTTAAACTCTTGGAACACTTTTTCTGCAGTGAACTCAGAATGACTGAAATTTGTAACAAAAGTTGAGCATGTAATATTTTCCACTGATTACAGTTCCTTTCTGAACTTCCATTTTGTGGGAATACACTTGGATCACTGCTGACCTGTCTCTGGAAAAGGCTCACTGTGTATTTTGGCTTGGCTTCCTTCCATTCCTACTCCTCTAAGTCTGTTCCCCATTTCAACATCTCTTATTGCCACATTCCCAAACATGTTACACAACCCTAAAGAAGCAATTTATAGGAATATTAGTAATTCAGCTGTGACCAAACAAGCACTTTTCCCTTTTAACACATCCTTCCCTCCTGGGAACTGCAGTCACGTGGCTGTTTGCTCCCTTGTTTACCACATTGTACTAGATGTGGGGTTTAAACAGGCAAATAAAGCAGCATAAATCTGTGAAAGCCAATACTCTACAGCAGATTTCAAAGCAAAACATGGCTGGAAATATTCTCTGAATACTTTTCCAAAAGTGCCTGGAAGACTCATATATGACTAACCTTCCTATAGCCAACCAAATGGTGCCAAATGTATGAAGAGAGAGATCCTGCTTTGATGTCCACAGACTGGGGCAGCAACACAATGGACCAGCCCACAGCACTATGGGGATGCAGCCCAGCATTTCTGTAATGCAGCAGATACAAGGATATGAGGCTGCATAACTTACCTCAGTACTGGAGTTACCTGTAAACAGTAAGTAGCTTAATGCTAATCTCACCAAATATACTGAATTTCTCAACTATTGCCTGATCTCACAGCCCCTATTTGCTTCACTGCTGGCTCACACACCTGCCACAAGTCAGTTTGCCAGCTCAAAAGACAGAATCATAGAATGGTTTGGGTTGGAAGAGACCTTAAAGATCATCTAGTTCCAACCCCCCTGCCACAGGCAGGGACACCTCCCACTACACCAGGTTGCTCAGTGCCTCATCCAGCCTGGCCTTAAACACATCTAGAGAGGGGGCATCTGCAACCTCTCTGGGCAACATCTTCCAGTGCCTGACCACCCTCACAGGAAAGAATTTCTTTTTTATATCTAGCCTGATTCTCCCCTCTTCCAATTTACATCCATTATTCCTAGTCCTGTCATAACATCACTGCACAAGCATTGAGACATCCTTGGTGACAAGTTTTCAGCATGAACTGACTGTGCAACCAGCCTGAGTGACTGTCTCTCTCATCTCACATACAGTTAACACGTGTTCAGGCAGAAGTCACCAGGACTGTGTGTGGATGGACAGGGCTTTGTACAATGAGCCCTGAATGGCTCTAAGGAGCTAATGTAGCTCAGAGCAGATGAACAGTTTGCTATTTTTGCACCACACTGCTGGGCCCATTTAGCTCAGCAGATACAAAATGCTGTCTATCTGCCCCACCTTTCACAAGTAAAACATCAAGAAAAAACTATTTTTGAACAGTCTGGAGAGCAATAATGAAGGACAGGGAAGGGGGAGAGGCAACAAGCAGGGTGAAATAGAAATGTCATAAACTACTACCCACAAAGCTGCCAAATAATGCAATACACCCCCAGCTTCTAAATGTCAGCACTAACACACAGATTTCTCTCCTGTTCCTGGGAGTTTTCCATTTCTTGCCAAAGCAGAACACTGAAGGCTACATAGGCAGCAACAAGGGAATGAGTGGGCAAACCAAGTGACAGATATTTGTCAAAAGAATGGGACAGAAAATTCCTACAGTATCTACAAGGGTTTTAGCTGCTGGAGAATCACAAAAATAGCATTGGGCTCTATAAAGGCACTGCAAACCAGTAACTTTCCCTCACTGTCCAAACTGGTGGCAGAGTAAACAGGGAAAAAACAAAACAAAACAAAACCAAGATGAAGGCCAGAAGGCCAGAGCCATAAACTATCAGGAGCTTTCAGGACAGAAGAAAAATAGGTTTGAGCCTTCCCGCATGAACATTCTGGGAAGTAATGAAGTTATTGAAAACCTGCCATATCCAGACTGAATATAGAAGTTTACAGATGGCTATGCCAGCACAGTGTGATCTGTCAATTCCCTGGCTTCCTTCATCAACAAATACTTGAACTTCCTTTATTGAGAACATTTTATCCATACTCAGGCTGAAATACAGTACATCCCAGCATACCACAACCTTATTAGATGTGCTATGGTGATACCCAGGATGAATTTGGGGACTTGTTACCCAAGCTTCTTCCTGTGGGAATTTTAACTAGTCAGTACTAAAGCAAAGCCCATCTGTTTTGTATAAAGCACTTTGAAAAGAGCATAACCTGAACCACAGTCTTATTAAGACAACCTGGACTGACTTTTATCTGCCCAAGGAGAGGCTGGAATATCCCAGTGTGTCCGCTGTGTGAAAGAGGTATAGTCCAGGGCTGTGAGAAATTCTGAGGAAGTGTCCCAGGATGTCCTCTCCACTGTTTTTGACACAACTGCAAGAGATACCTCTCACACTGGGCAAGCACAGTCCAAAAGGAAGGAAGAAAATGCAATTTTTATGTTAGAAGCAAATGTAACCCCAGTGGGACACAGGTACAACAGCACAGATCAATCAGTTTCACCTTCAACCCCAACCAGTCCTGGTGTCCACCTAGATCTTCTTGCTATTGCAAGACCCAGTGCACAGTAAGGTGGGACCTGGGGCCTCTCAAGTCCACCCAGCCAATAGCTGCCGTCACTGTGTTAGAATATCCTTTGGGGGGGAGTAGCAGTGTGGTGGAGATGGCATAGGATCAACTCAGGGCTGCCCCTCAATTTTTGAAGCACCAAGATATTTCCTCTAATCCAAATTACCATTCCCCTCTCAAACAAAAGTTAACAAATCAGAACAAAATCAGGCAGGGCATAGGGAGGCTGGTCCCATGCAGTTCCAGCCCTTTCCTTGAACATGAGACCACAATAGGCCTGTGTGACACCTGCTGTAATCTGGATTTTAACTTCTAAGCAAACATTTCTAACTCATTAAAATTATCTGCAATCAGAAAACAACCAACTAAAGACGAAACACCCCAGAACCCCCAAAACAAAAAGCAACCAGAGAAGGCTTGTTATCATTTATGGTGATGGAAATTTGGTGAGCAGAGGCCCACTTCCTATTGAATTGGTTTGCTCTTGTCTGCTTATGGCAGAGAAAGGGAACCACAAAGCAGCAGCAAGCATGTAGTTAATTCTTTTCCTCCAAAGTTTTCCCTGCTATTAGAAGCAATCACTGTATATAAGAAGAAATCATTAGTTTCCCAATAATGCCTTACCTAGTTCTGAGGAGTCGCATCTTCCTTCAGAATTTAAACTCCACTCCTTTTAACATGTTTGCTGTTAAAAGGAGAGACTATGGTAATTATCCAAACCTATACATGATAGAATTTTATTCTGAAGTGGATTAGTACTTGCTGGTTTTCAATTTCAGCCAGCAAGAACTTGGAGAGCTTTGTGGCAAATCACAAGGACAGCAGAAATGGAAGAATTAGAGAGTCAGAAAACATAAATGGAGAAAAACTATTTAGAAGTACAATGCCTGAAGTTAACAGTTGACAGCAAGGTTAACTTGACTGGGATTATGAAGCTCACACTGTGGAAAAGAAAATAAGAGATTCAGTGTTTTTTATCCAGTTCACTCTCTTTTCCTTTTTT